>CAUYQG010281254.1:0-35433 GCA_963574415.1 Tarsius wallacei | reverse complement strand
TATATCAAGAAAACATAATATACATATATTTAAATTGTTTGCATTCCAGCTGTTATAAATTAGATTGTGCCTACCAATTCCCGAGCATAAATCTTTTTAAAAAGTGACCTCTCACAGAAACAAAAAACTAAGTATCACATGTTCTCACTCATCCAACGTACTACCACAAGAAAATGACTGACAGTGGTGGGAAACTATGGGGGGGCAATGGGGTTAATGGTGATAAATATCTTTCTGGGGATGGGGAGACACCTCTTATCATCAAGGGTGCCTGAACGAAGCAATTTTGTATGCCTAACCCCTAACTGTACCCCATAATACCATAATAAAAAAATTTAAAAAAAAATTTTAATTGCATTCTCAGTATAGATTTCAAATTATAGAATCACTAAAAACAAAGCTTTAAGTCTTTAATGAAAAATGTTCAAAATAACTATTCAAAGTTACATTGTCCTAGCATTTCAGAGTAATTGAATCTTAATTATTGTAGTATTGTAAATAAAGGAGTATCATTTATACTTTACACATTATAATGTA
This sequence comes from Tarsius wallacei, assembly GCA_963574415.1. Lineage (NCBI taxonomy): Eukaryota > Metazoa > Chordata > Mammalia > Primates > Tarsiidae > Tarsius > Tarsius wallacei. The sequence goes on along the minus strand of CAUYQG010281254.1, from coordinate 34,896 downwards.
TTATTTATACAGTATACTTCATTTATAATGTAGAAGAAGAAATGAGATTCGAGACAGTAAATATTTTAGGAATTGATAGACAGTACAGAAAATAATGCAAATATATGCAGCAATTGATCAGCCCTTGTCGACTTGTCATTTATTTCTGCAATTTCCTCATACATGTTTATTGGTCACCCACTCTTTTCTAGGCAGTATGGTTGCCATAGAAAGGATGTAAAGGCCAGATATTATGTTCCAGTGGCAAAACAGAAACTAGCACTGAGATTTTAGGACTGCTTGGAGGTCTGTAGAGACATAGATCTTATCTTCTGTGTTGGTGACTAAATATATAGTAAGAGCCTTTATTCACCACATTTCTCATTATTTTCTTCTGCACTGTTATACCCATCATTTCACCTAAATAACTCTTACTCATCTGTCAAGTATCCGTCAAGTATCAGCAAAGTCGACATTTCCTTAGCAAGATTTTAGGAATGGCAATCACTCATGACCAATGGGTAAGATTCATTTTTTACCTACTCACTTGTCTTCTTAGCATAGAGAGTATCTCTAATATAGTACCCTCAAACAAACTAGAAACTTAAGAAGACCTAAGTACTTTTTTATTTGTTTAGGTATACGGCTATCAGTTCTTTCTGGAGAAACATTTTTTCCGTAGGACAATCTCTTCTTTTTCAAGCTCCAATTCAAGATCAGCACCTTGCTGCATATACTGAACTGTATTTGTTCCATTTTTCTTTCCCTTTCCCTAGGGCAACATGCTCTAGTTATTCTATCCTCTTGACAGGCTTGGATAATGTAATTATGCATTTGAATTTATTGTGTTTCATGCAAAGAGATAAATGGTGCACAAATTTCATCATGTATCGATTCATGCACCATTTGCCATGAAGTTGATTCAGAGAAACACAATTACTGCTGTTACACTGCATTTAAAAGTGTTTCAACAGCATAAAGTGTTAAGCTTTAGAATTGATGGTTTTTGAAGGTATAGACCTTAATGTAAATTTTTGAAATCATCTTGCTTTAACCAAGCAATACTTAAAATGGAATGTTAATTAATATAATTATCCCTGAAAAGTAACTTTTGTATTGACAAGAACAAAAATTCTCCACTATTTTTCTTACAGCTTTATTGTTTGAAAATAAAAAATATGTTTATTTATTTGCCTAAGTTTTATTTACTTTATGTAATTCTAATAGAATATAAATCATGCTGTATGAAGGCTGCACATATAAATCCATCTCCCAAAATGGTACTTTTTCTTTTTCATGAAATTTTGATTAATCAGATAATATTCAGAAATAATTAGCCAAAAATCATATAAATAGCAGAGTTATGACAATAATGCCTTTGTCTACTTGATATTTTTCATGTCTTTGGTAATTATTTATAACATTCTGACAGGATCTTGTCTTCAATTATCAGTGTTCAGGTGGCAAAAATTAGTAATTTCTATCCCTCCAAGAGATGAATAATTTAAAAATATTACCTTGAGAAATCCATTAGCCTTGTAACTGAAGGCAAAATTTTACTAGCATCTGTTCATTTTATTTTCATCAAATTATCTTCTTCCAAAGAAGTTGCCAATGTAACAAAATTAACATTGCCAGTATTTTTTGTTTTGTTTTTAGTGAGTCATTTTTTTTAAGACCTATATGAAAAAGACACTTTGGAAACATTTACAATATTTACTCAATCTGATTAGCCTTAAACTGTCGCCAGGACAGTCAACCATATTGTACTTCACAATTATTTAACCAATTTAACTTCCTTTTTCTCTGGCTTCTCCCCATTTTTGTAAGTACAGATGATCCCTAACTTATGATGAAATCACAGTCCTAGTAAACCCATCATAAGTTGAAAATATCATAAGTCAAAATGCCCTTAATGGACCTAATCTATCAAACAACATAGCTTTGCTTAGTCTATTTTAAGCATGTTCAGAACACTTACATTAGCCCACAATTCAGCAAATCTCGTAACAAAACGCATATTTTATAATAAAGTGTTCAGTAGCTTATGTAATTTTTTTAAAAAAACTGTATTGAATATGAAAAACAGAATGATAGTAAAAATATTCACCATTAATATAAGCATTGAAAGTACTCTGGGCCTGAAGAATATTTGAAACATTGAATTAAAATGAACTGCTGGGTGATGGGGACGCTACAGCAACAGGGTCATCAACTTCTCTTTTCGGATGAGGCTTGAGAATACTCGGTAGAAGGCACTGGGGGCATCAACACTTGGTGGTGTTTTAACAGGCATAGTGTTTTTCAGGAAGCCATCAAGTTTTGACTGTGCAGTTTGTTGCTTCTTTTAATTATATATATTCTCTACAGCAAGAAAGAGCACCCTGTATAGGCCTGTCAGCTTTTGAGAATTTCTCTTAATTAAAGTTCACTTTTTCTAACACCCAACTGCTGATAGTAGCAAATGCCTCCATCAGTTTCTTTGCTGTGAACTTCCTTGATGCCTCCAGTGTAACATTTTCCTCTGCCTCAACTTCTTTACCACTCTTCCTCTAGTTCATTCAGGGACTCATCAGAAAGCTCTTTAGCCTTAATGCCAACAAACTCACAAATATCCTCTTTTCCTCTGGCCAATTCTGGATGTTTCTCGAGTATTAAAATCTTGTTACTGTTTCATTAGTAGCAGAATCTTTGTTAAGTATTTGAATGTGTCTTCAAAACCTTCTTTTCCACATGCTGATCATGCATTGCTGTGTGAATTCTTTCTGTGCTGAAGCAATATTTCTGACGACATTCAGAATGTTAAAACCTTTCCAAAGATGTCAGAGCGTTAAACCACATTCGATTGCTTTAATAGCATGCACAAATGCTTGTTGTAAACAATATGCTTTCCACACATCTATTGTGCCTTTGTTCATTGGCTGAATAAGTGCTGTTGTATTCAGTGGCAAATACACTACTTTACATCTGGATGCATGTCACTGGTGTACTGTGGATTCCCTGGAAAATTGTCTAAGAGCAAAAGAATCTTGAATGGATGCTATTTTGCCCACTGTATTCTTTTGCCCGTGAATAAACAGTTCCAAAACCAGTTTTCAAACAATGCTGATGTCATCCAGACTTTTTTATTATGTTGATAATAGACTGGAAGCACATGCTTGCATTCATTCTGGAATGCTCTAGGGATCACCAAGAGATGGATTAGTAAAGGCTTTAATTTGAACCCTGTAACATTCCACCCCAAAGCAGCCATCATACAGTCTTTGAATGGTTTTAATCCTGGCGTTGTCTTGGACTCTCAATGAGTGTTTGCACACCAAGGCATATATATCCAGAACAAGCTCTTTTCGACAACATTAAATATTTGTCATGAAAAGTATTTCCTATCTACAACTATCCTATGCAGCTCTTCCTTAAAAGCTTTGCACCTTCAATATCAGCTCTTGCTGCCTTCTTGCTGATCTTCACATCACGAAGACTATGATGACTTTTGGAGCACTAGAACAATCTATGACTTGCTGTATACATTTGTGTATACGTAGGACCATTGGCATGCTCGTTCAGTGTATTGAAAAGACTTCTTGTTGGAGCCTGATACTGCCAGGTATTTAATTTAAATGAGAAAAAAAGCATGTCAATTTATAGGAGATTTCTCCCTAAATTTAAAAATATTAGCATTAATAAAAACAAAGCTTCCCAAGACAACAATATATGGCCCACATCAAATGTGTCTCCATACAGAAAATTTGCAATCTTTCATCCATATTGCAGCATACAAAAAAGTCTTCTCCAACCCTTTCATTTACTGTTTTCAAATTGTTTCTCATTTGGAGCTAACTTAAGGCTATATCACTTGAAAGGCAAAGAGATAAACTATGTTTGGTTTATTTATGGAAGCTATCAATCTTTTATTTTATTTTTTATAGATATAGAGAAAGTAAGCACTTGTTTGGTCTTTATGTTATAAATATTTTCCCAACCTGCTTTTTTGGTAGAGACATATGCTAATTTAATCAGTTTGAATACAGAGGGACCTTGAATGGACTTATGACAAATGCTTTTTATTTGAGAACAACTCTTCTTACTGTCACCTTAAGCAAATAATATTTTAGTAAAATAAACAAGTAATATTTCATTAACGAAAATATGTTACTTTTACTAAATCTAGTTGTGGAAGTGGCTTTTACTATTATAGATTTAGTAAAAGTAACATACTTTCTTTAATAAAATATTATTTAATTTAATATTTATTAACCACAACTGTGGTTAATAGTGATGCTGACTGTACACAGCCCAGTGTTAGACACTTAGGAAAGAACCACAGCTCATGTATCAAGGGGGAGCTGTCCAGTAATACCTCTCCCTCACCCATTCATGTGGACCATGGCAGAGGCTGTACTAGATAGGGAATCTGGGTTGTGAACATAGGGGCTTTGAGGGTCACATTAAGAGAGATGAGATAATTCATTTTGGATTACAGGAGGTGCTGAAGGTAAAACACCATCTGTACAAAGAAAAATTGGATAGGTATCAAGCTGCAAATGGTGAAAAGGGGAATCAAAAAGTCGGCCAAATTTGGTGAATATGTGGTAAGTGATAATCAAGTTAGATAAAAAGGCAGTTATTAAAGCAAAGCTAGGTTAGGATGAAAAGTGAGGTGTGTGAGATCTGCTATAGTCCTGAGTAAACCCAGATCCCAAAGCTGCCAAGAGTGGATATCATCTAACAAGGCAGGGAGAGAATGGGAAAGCAACCTAAAAATACATGCTAGCAAAAGACTATTCTTTCTCTCTTGGGTGACCACGTATATGTATTGCTGGACTCTCTATTTCATTTTATTGGTTTATATGTCTATATTCATGCCAGGAATATACTATGTTAATTACTGTAGCTTTGTAATAAATTTTGAAATCATAAGTGTGATACCTCCAGCTTTGTTCATTCTCAAGACCGCCTTGGCTGTTCGGGGATCTTTTGTGGTTTCACATGAATTTTAGAATTTTTTTTTCTATATCTGTCAAAAAATGCCACTGGGGTTTTAATAGAAACGGCAATAATCTGTAGATCCCTTTGAGCGGTGTGGAAACTTCAACAATATTAATTCTTCTAATCCATAAACATAAGATGCCTTTCCATTTATTTGTGTTTACATAGCTTCTTTTATCAATGTTTTATAATTTTTATTGTACATGTAAAATAATGAATTTGAACCCTCATGTTATACCATTCACACAAAAATAACTGAAATTAATTAAAAATTTAAACATGTGGCTTGAAACATATAACTCTTAGAAGAAGACATAGGGAGAAACTTCTCAACATTAGTCTTGGCAATGATACATTGGTTTTGATACCAAAAGCAGAAGCAATAAAACCAAAAATAGACAACTGAGACTATTCAAATTAAAAAGTTTCTACACAGCAAAAGGAACAATCAACACTGTGAAAAGGTGACCTATAGAATGGGAAAAAAATATTTGCAAAGTATTGAAAAGAGATTCATATCATATCATATATATGATATATATCATATCAAATCATATATTTATATACACATATAAATCTCCTATGCCTGAATAGCAAAACACACCACACACACACACACACACACACACATACACATCAAAAATCAAACAACCTAGTATGGTAAGTGAAATAAACCACCACGCACAGAGAGACACATACCATATAATCTCACTTATGTGTGGAATCTGAAAAAGTTTGACTCACAAAAAGAGAGATAGAATGGTGCTTTTCAGAAGTTCAAGTGGGTGTAGATGTGGAGAGACATGTGGAAAAAGGGGAGATATTGGTCAATAGGTGTGAAGTTTCAGTTAAATAGAAGAAAAAAGTTCTGGCGTTCTATTGCACAATATGATGACTATAGCTAATAATAATGTCTTGAATATTTCAAAATAGCTCAAATAAGAGAGTTTAAATGTTCTCACCACAAAAATAATGATGAACATTTGAGTTGACAGATATGATAATCAGCCCAAGCTGATCATTCCACAACATATACATATATTGAAACATCGTATTGCACTATATATATATGAAGGGGGGAACCTTAAAAAAAAGAATTGTTTTTTGGAGGACAGGTTTCTTGTAGTACAGGCTTCCTTTGCTAAGTAAGTGTTCTAGAAACCCATTGACACCAGTGTACCAGCTAGCATTGTTGTGAGAGGCTGTGTTCTACTTCAGCAAAATTTTTTTTGGAGATTCTTTCAAAGTATTTGTTCATTTTATGATGGGTGATATATAAGTGCACCATCCACACCACACTGAGTGTTCAGCAGTTTTTGGCCAAAAATGGCATGAACTTCATGCCCTACCCTCCCTATTCACCCAGTCTCACCCCAAGAGACTTTTTTTTGTTGTTCTTTGTTTCTCTGGATGAAAAAATACTTCAAAGGGAAACATTCTGCTGATATGGAAGAGTGAAACAAAAAATGGCAGAAGCACAAAAAAGCATCAAAATTGACAAGATCCAAAACTGTTTTGAGCAGTAGAAAAAGCATCTCAATAAGTGTATTGCATCAAACAAATAGTACTTTGGAGATGACTGAAGTTTTAACACATAAGAATAAATATACAATTTTTCCAAACAAATTCCTAGGGTTTTTTTGCCCCTCTTCATATATACAGTTATTGTTTGTCAATTAGAATGATTTTTAGATGGGAAATTTACGTGAATAGACACTTTTCCTAAGAAAATATACAAATAACTTTCACTGCATGAAAAGGTACTCAACATCAGGGACATGCATATCAAAACTAGAATGAGATATTACCTCACAACAATTAAGATAACTATTACTAAAAAAAATATGAAATGTTCTCCAGGGTATGGAGAAACTGGAACCCTTACATAGTACACTGTTGGTGGAAATGTAGAATGGTGTAGCCACTATGGAAATCAATATAGACATTTCTCAAAATTTTTTAAAAAATTCCATGTGTCTGCAATCCCACTTCTGGGGTTATATTTAAAAAAAGAATCCCAAAGCAATATATGCACCCTTGTATTGCAACATTATTCAAAATAGCCAAAATATGAAAGTATCCTAAACATTCATTGACAGATAAATGGAAAAAGATGTTGTGGTATGCACATACAATGGAATATCACTCAGCCTTTAAAACGGAAATCCTGATATTTGTGGCAAACTGGATGACCATTTAGAGAAATAAACCAATCACAGAACAACAAACAACTGCATGATTCCACTTACATGATGTATCTATAATAGCCAAACATAGAAATAGACAGTAGATTGATGGTTGTCAGGAGCTGGGATAAGGGAAAATGGAGAATTAGTTTTCAATGGGGAAATATACAAACATATGTACATACTTATATGTATGTATATGTGTGTGTATATACATATATATCAAGAATAAGTTCTAGAGATCTGTACATGGTACCTATAGTTATATAGTATTGTGCACTTTAAAATATGTTAAGGTAATAGATCTTATGTTAAGTGTTCTCACCAAAACTAACACACACACACACCTATAACAAAAGATTCTCTTTGGAGGCAATGGGCATGCTTACTCTTTTAGTTGTGATGATAGTAGTGTGGATATAGACATATGGCAAAACTTATCAAGATGTAGTCATGAAACATATACAATTTTTGTACATAAATAATATTTCAATAAAACTAAAAGTGCACACACACTAAAACCCCTTAAATATTAGGATTATGTAGAAATTGGAATAAAAATATAAGAATAGCTGGTTTATCACTTCCAGCAGAAGTCATATGAAGTACATAATGGAGTGAAATGATCCCTGTTTGATCTTAAGTGGCTTGTAACTGAGTATAATGCATTGACTGGTTGCCTATCAGAGGTTTCGCAGAACCTATGACTATGCTATATGCTCCTCCAAAAATGTATTAGTAGAAAGTTGACTCTAATATAAACAAGCAGCTATTGGTTATGTGAGACTGACAACAGTGACACCTTGGGTAGCTTAGATAGGCAGAGTAGACAAAATAAGAATAAGTCTTTTCCATTTAGGTGTAATCTGATTATGGAAGTCTTCCCTGTCTTTTTCCATGTGATAAAGAGTAACTGCCACTCAACTTGATTCGAAGAAGATTTGGCATCGTGTTTGGTTGCCATCTTTACCTAATTTTCCTAGTAGTAGTAATATTACTAGAAAATATCATAATTGCACTGTAAATGGAATGTGTGACAATTCTAGGCTAAGATTGGGTACTGACATTAAGGATTTAAAGGTATTTGGATGACTGCAGTAAGCCTACTTGGAATTTCTCTATAAAGCACTAGATTCCTCTCTGAATCTAGAAAATCTCTGAATGCATTTTGTTTTTATCAAAATAAGTTAGTTTTGCAGTAGATACAAGTATACACAAAGACTATGCAAGAATTGATTCTCCTACATTTTCTCAGCATCATAGCTGTGTTTCAGAGATGGCAGATCTGTTTCTTTAAACACCTTCACTTAGAAGGAGTGTTATACCAATTTTAGCAAGTAGCAAGGCAACAATTTTTAAAGTTGTTTTTAAATACTATTGCAAACATATGATTTTTTAAAACTAATTTATAGACCTTTTAACAAAACTATGTTTTAAATCATCTATATTGATCAAAGTAGAGAGGCCTAAATGTTGCAACAGGTCACTCAGCACTCCTCACAAAATCTAAAAAAAGTCTATATGAGGTCAAACTAGGCTTTTAATACAAATACGATATTGAAAGGAAGCACAAGATTTTAGTTTAGATTGTTTACATATTACCATAAGTAAATGAAAATGTAGAGGGATGTAGATAAGCCATCATACGCATATTTATATTTGTATAGACGTTTCATATGACCAAAAGGAATATTGTAGATAAGTTTAAAGTTATAATTTATTTTCTAAAATAATTTGGGTGTGAACAAATAGTCCACTTCCGTGTTTTGTGTTGTTGTTTGTATATTCTATTTTCTCTTTCCTACCCTTAAGATGAAACTAATTTATTTATTTAACATCAGGTACCTAAACAAAAGACAGGAAGTCAATTTTGGGGGTGTAATGGAAAAAATGGCATAAGTAGTTAAACATCTATTGCTCATATTACTATTCTTTTATATTTTCTATTGAGATGAGCAATTCTCAGGAAAAGAATTTTTTTTTTCCTCAAGATTTTAGTCTCACAATGGATGTGTATAAAGGACTTTTCTTGATTGCTCTTAGAACCTTGTCTTTTGATTTATTCTCATATGGAAAGTTGTTGACTTTGACCTGAGTCTCAGAGCATCTTCTGAAAATTAAGAAGTAGTTCCAGGATGCACTCAGTTGTTATGCCCCTTTCTAGCAGATATACACCTTTTCATTTATTAGTTCATTCATAAGGTTACTAGATTAAGCATGGACCTATTTTTCAATGACTTATTTTTTTTCCTGAGACTGTTAGAGTGGTTCAACTATTTCATATAACTTAGGAAAATAAGATTATGAAATAAATTTCTTGAATTAGGTCTAACACTCATTAGAAAAGTGAGCTTTAAATCATTGTATATTTTGTACTTAACGCATTTCCTAAATCCTCAATAAAAACATGACTTTTGCTTTTCTGTTTCCAAGGGAAGAAAAATATAATATTATCTAATAGAAAATCACCAAACAGAGGTGGATATTTGTTTTACTTTTTTAAAAGATTCCAAACTCCAAAGGCTAGAATTTTAAGATATATTATCTCTTTAAGGAAATGGCACAAAGTATTAGACAAACCTGATTTAGATAGTGGTTGGATCTCTGAAGTTTTAAATATTCCACTCCTGAAAAAAATAATCAAAGACTAATATAAGACTCAGTGTTTAATATCCAGAGAGATAAAGTACTAAAACTATAATCAGCCAGTTTATGTCAGTGTTAGCAACTGTGTGTCAGATTCTTAATTCTCTAGATGTCATTCTAGCTCTCTCGTTATGTTATAGCTTAGTGAGGTGGCTGATAACATGAATTCGTAAATTGGATATTTTTCAACTATTTTTCTGTAACATATAAACTACCTGTAATTGTTATGTAAACTTCAAGTTCTCTGTCTCCCAGGTGCTGCGAGTGGCAGCTGATAAGGGTTCTGCATTTATCAGTAGCAGAGTCATCTGTAGAATGCTTTGTAGATTACTGCTCTAGCACAAGGGAATAACCTCACTTGGAGTTTTCTGAGAGCTTTTACTGGCCACTGTCCCTTGGAAAGAGAAGGGTATTATTAATGACTAGCACATGCAGTGGTATAACAGTTTAGGCCCTTGCCTTTGGGTAAGAAAGCTGTGGTACAGTTCACTCTGCCTAGCTCCCCTTGGGATCAAGCTGAGACCTTACATCTGAAACCTTGTATTTATTTAGTTTCTTCCCTTGTTATATCCTGTTTCCCTAACTCCCTTTTAGGTTTTTCTAGAGAGCACTCACATGCTGGTGGATTCTTATATCACAGGCTACTTTTAAGTCAGTTTAAAATAATAGTTTCTTATTGCTGCTGTAACAAATTACTATAAAAAGTTTATTATATAACACAGATTTATTATTTTATTGTTCTATATGTCAGAAATTCAACATGGAATTTTTCCAAAATCAAGGTGTTGGCAGGGTTGCTTTACTTTCCCATGGTTCTAGGAGATGTCTTTTTCCTTGTCATTCCCAGTTTCTACAGGTAACCTGCATTCCTTAGTTCATGACCTCCCTCTTTAAAGTTAGTAATGGTGGCTAAAGTCTTTCTCATACTAACCCACTTTGACTTCTTCTTCCTTCCTCTTTCACTTTTAGGGAACTCTGTGATGACACGGGGCTCACCTCGATAGTAGGGGTATTCATCTTATTTTAAGATTGGTCAATTAGTCACAGTTCCACCTGCAATCTTATTCCTCCTTTGCTATACAATGCAACATATTCAAAGGTTTCTGAGGATTAGCATTTGGGCACCTTTGAGGGATATATTATTTTGCCTTTTGCCCAATTATAGACAATAGAAACTGAGGAAGTCCTAGGAAGAAGACTCTGTAAGTATAGGATCCTGGACACAGTCACTCAGCAGCCAGAAAGTATCGAGGACTTCATCAGTGGTAATAATAGAACACTGATATTCTCTGACATGCAGAATAGGTAGAAGGTGACTCACTATCTTGTGCATAGTCGCTGGTATTTGAGAGATAGTAATTATAAATGCCATGGAATTAAGTATTTATTGCTAAATGGCTTTTTAAAAAAAATTTGATTTGGAGTCTCACTCCATCGCCCAGGCTGGAGTGCAGTGGCACACTCATGGCCAACCCAGTGTCGACCTGCTGTGCTCCAGCGATCCTTCCACCTCAGTCTTCCAAGTAGCTGGAACTATAGGTGAGCACTACCATGCCTGACTAATTTTTGATTTATTGTTTAGACGAGGTCTCGCCAAGTTTCCCGGTCTGATCTTGAACCCACGGGCTCAGGCAATTCACTTGCCTCAGTCTCCCAAAGTACTGGGATTGCAGGCTGAGCCACCAAGCCAAGCTGGCTTTTTTTCTTTTTTTAGCATGATTGGTGCTTTTATGCAGAGAGGAAATGACAAGGCATGGGTAATTAATCAACAATTAGAAGTAAAGTGTGAGAGTCATAAGGCGACTTTAAAGTAGTAAAAGATATTCTCATCTCATGAAGCCAGAGGATTGATTATGCTGAAGGCCCGAGAGTTAATTTTAAGAATAGCATAGTTTAAGAGCAGGCATTAGGGTTAGAAAAGTTATATGCACTATAGCCAGAGATTTGATAAAGGACAGGTGAAATCCTAGGACTTGGGAGGAGATATCTGTGGATACGTGGATTAAAAACTTTACCATTCCTTTCCAAATCCAGTGGGCCTGCATAAGTAGCTGTCTTAATCCATTTTGTACTGCTATAACAGAATACCACAGACTGGGTAATTTATAATGAGCAGAAATTTATTGACTCATAGTGTTATAGGCTGAAAAGCTCAATATAAAGGTGTCAGCATCTTGTGAGGTCCTTTTTGCGACATTTCATGGTGGAAGGAGAAAGAGTGAGAGAAAAGGGTGGGGCAAGCTAGTCTTTCTACTATAAACCCACTCCTGCAATAATGTTCTTAATTCATTCATTGAGCAGAGTCCTCATGGCCTAAATACTTCTTAAAGGTACCTTCTTTTGATACTGCCTCAGTGGCAATTAAATTTCAACGTGTTGAAATAATAAGGTCCTGTTTGTCATTGTGGAGAATAGCAGCCTCTATCCTCTTGCCTAAAGACAGTAAAAAGAGTTTAGATGAGGCAATGGCATTACAGAACAGTATTTGCCTTTCTTGGCAATATGCCTCCTCACTTTACCATCAGACTAATGACTAGAGTAACCTAGAATATGATCCTATGGCAGATGTCAGAACTGCAACTAGAAGTAATTAAGAGGCTCAGGCAAGTGGGCATGTTACAATAGATAAGGTATAATTGGAAGACCCACCAGTCAAAAAAGTTCCTTGGGAGTGACCAGAAGATGTTTCCTTAACAAAATAAACACAGCTGTGATAGGTTAACCTGCACTGTGAAAGTCCTCTGTAGGCCAGTAGGACCGGTGATGCCAATCTTGATGATGAGTTGATAATATAATCCTCAGATCTCTTGCAGTAGTACAGAAGGCAGAATACAGGGATAGAAGTAAATAGCAGCACTTAATTCTTCTAAGCCAAATGGAAATGACTGCTGTAATAGCCTGTCCAGAAGACCCAGCCTGCAATGACTTATGAAGATGGTTTATGGAGCATGGTGTTGCTAGACACAGATTGATAGGCAGTCAGTCTATCATCTTTTATTTATCTATCTGTCTGTCTATCTATCTGTCTATCTAATCTACTATTTATTGTCCATCCACCTACCTACCTAAAATCTCCAAAAATATAAAGATTGGATGAGAAGAAATCTAAAGTGAATAGCCCAGTAACCTCAATGGAAAATCTCAATGTCTTGTTTTTTTTCCTATTTTCAGATATGAGTTAGTTCTTAATGCCAAAACCACAAATTATTTTAAAGAGATCCTGGGTCAGATATAAAATGAAATTATGAGATATTGTAATTTACACAGTAGTTGATTCTCTTGGTTTTTACCTAAAGGGAGTGTTGGTCATTTACTTGAGTTACTGTACAGTGGTGAACAAGGGGTATGCAGATCTTTGGAGAATGAATACTGGATATAGGTCTGGATCCAACACTAATACCTGGGGATGATACAAAATATCATCATGGCCTTCAAATCTGAATAGAAAAATAGGGAGTCAGATAACATATGGAGATGTTCCAGGTTCTTCTCACAGCAAGTCAGTTGGGCCCATAGACTAACTCAGTGTTCATTTTCCCACCTCTCACATGCTATTGAGCTTAATTAGCAAAGGGCAGAATATTCACTTCACTTCACTGACACGTGGTAAGACTATTCAAGGATAAGTTCATTAAACTGTTCCCCCTAAGATTAATCTGGATTCTGATTGTGGATATGCAGCTGTCAGACCATCAGAATCATAAGAACGAGTGACTCAGCAGCAACCCACCACATACCATGCATCACTGATCAGGCTTAAGCAGTTTAGAGGACACAGGTAAGCTGCAAAAGAATATCTCAGATCCTTATGTGTTCTAGATTTTGCACCAACACCTCTTCTTCAGCTCACACATTTGGATGTCCTCTGTGGCTAGGAGACAGAAAATGAGAAATCTTGAACTTGATTTAACTTCATTTAGCAATTTGCTGCAATGTTAAAATAGACTGTTCCTGAATCACAGCTCCAAACAGGTGAGGCCTTTGAAGATAATGTTGAGACAAAATCCTTCCAGTATGCAGAGATTTACATGAGGTATCAGGTTATCTAATTTTAATAAGAAAGTTTCTTATTTTAATCTTGAATTTTATTAGCACTCTTCTTGTCTGGCAAATGGAGAAAGCGGTGTCACTTGTTACTGCAAGGTAAAGGTAGAAGTCCAGGTTTTTCTACTCAGCCCTATTACTTCTAAGCAGGGTTGAGATTTCAGGCTCCCTCTTTGTTTTCACTGAGACCAATCTGTCTGGTGTCAGTGTATTTTGTTACTGCTCTCAACTTAGCTTTCACTGACACTTTGAGAGTGGAGTCTTATTACACCCAGGCCTAGTGAAAGTCCTGATTCACCACTGGTCCTCTTATGATACAACCTGACAGGGAGAGAGGTGTGTCTCATCACCACTGGACAGGGTGGCTCCCATTTGATTGTCTATGACACCACCACGAGATGGAAGAGAAAGGGGTTGCTTGTTAGTTAGATTAGCAGTCTAGGCTTTCCACTGGGAAAGGTCAAGTCACACGTTTCCTGTGATGTTTGACTGAATAAAGTGGTTACTGTCTTAAAGTTTTCTGTCTTTCTATGTTGTCCCTTTCTGATCCTTTGACTTGAGAAAGCAAGCCTTTTTGATATGCACCCTTGTATTAATGGGTTGAAAGCTTTTTCAATACTCATTTGGAATATTTGAGATGAGAAAACTTAAGGATTTCACTACTCTTTGCTCCTCGCATCCTATACTCTCCATCTTTTCTACCTTCATCTCTCCATCTTTTAGTGTCTAATTATTTGGCATAATGCCAAGGTTTTAGCTATACTTAGTGAGAGGAACAAGAAAAAGTGCATATTTCTGTCAATGCATTACTGGAGCAGCAGCAAGCAATTGATCTTTTTCTATGTTCTGCAAGTCTTGAATTAATTTATTAAAATGCATTTATTAAAATATGCTTCAGTGTCATTTTACCACGTAACTCCAGCAGTTTTATTTTTCTTTATAAAAGAAGGAAGTAAAAGTACATATAGCAGTCAGAACAAATACAATTACTTCCTACAGCTTCTGCTTTATTGAAAATCTTGATTTGAAGGCCCATGAAAGCTAGAATAGACATATAGCATTTTCAGCAAATTCTATTTATTTTAAAATATTTTTAAAGGATAGAGATCTTTAAACAATAAAGTAATAGTTAAGGTTCATACCTTTCACAGAGGTGCATCATGAGATAATAACTTAAATTATCTTTTGTCTTGAGAATCAATCTCCCCAATTTTACATGTCACAGATTATCTCCTTGCCAAAAGTTGTATTAGCCTTTTTGAGTCCCATTTCTCAAAGTATGGAACTTGGGTTAGTTAAAGATTATTTCGAGTTTACCAAGATATAAGGGCCATATTAATGGAGCAGAGGTAGCTGGCTACAAGGTGAGATGAAAAAGGAGAGAGTAGTAGAACTGATTTATAGAAAAGAGTGCCTAAAAGGGAAGTGGCAAAGTCACAATTATATATTTTGTTTTCAACTTCTACTGAGGTGCAGCTTCATTTTTTTTCCTTGGGTTATTTAAGATACCACAGGTTTATTGTAATTACATATTTTTGCATAAGCCATTTGTAGGGAGCACAAAAATTATTTTTCTTCTATCTTTCCATAATCTTGACTGGGGACCCTGTAACGAAAGACAGATTAAGAAGGAAAAATTATACAAATCTTTTTAGTATGAGTTTTGCCTGACATGGATACCTTTATAAGAAAAGAAAGACCCAAAGAAAGTTTAGACCTATGTATTTTGTACTGTGTTTGAGAAAGTGTGGAGTCATGGAAAAAGTGATAGGATGAAAAGAGTATGATCTAAAAGTAGTCGGTAAACTGGAAGAAGCTTAACACAACTTATTTGTCTAGATTTTTCTTATTGTCACCTCATTTTCAGAGATAAGGATGCTCTTTTTCTTCAGGTATAGAGAGAAACCTCTCACGTGAGGATATTATGACTTGTTTCAGGGGAAAGATCAGAGAGACCTCTCTGCACTTGCCATTGCTAAATTCCCTCAGGTTAAAATGTTCAGTATACCAAGGTGGCATATTTTGGGGTAGTGTGCTCTGAACATCATAACCAATTCAAAATGCACATATGCCATTTGAAAACAAAAAATTATATTAAGATGGTTCCCATGGTATATCTCCCAACTGTGCAATTAATTGCAACTATTTTCAGAATGGTTATTTCCACTGTTTTGTACTTGAATAATATATTCTTCTTAGATTATTGCCACCATTTTTTCAAAGTTTGAATGTACTAGTATATTCTATGGAAGGCAAAAAGTAGTTTCAACTAATCTGTATGAAGGAATTGCTAGAGTGGGAAGATCTTAGCCATTTTATTTAGACATTTGTCACTGAGACAAAATGATGGCTTTCTCCTAAGCCAGTTGAAGAGCATGTGCTATTTTGCTGACTATAATTGGCATCATTGAAAAGAAATATATCCAGAAAGAAAAAATATTTTCTGATATAGTTGCAAACCATTATCTTTTATAAAATATGGCTACAAATATATTGTAGCTGTAAATCAAGAGGAAGCTGGTCTCTGACTTTGTGATACACAGACATATCTATATGGAATGAAATTTTTATAAGCTTTGTCCTTTTTTACAGTTCAGCAAATTTAAATTTCTGTTCCTCTCAGCAGAGTAAAATTTTTCACCAGGATGCCTGTGTTAGTATATTTTTATAAGCTCCAAAATGAAGTTAGAGTTGTCAATATAAAAAAAAAGTGACAAAAATATCTAGTTAGCTCAGTTTCCATTTAAGGCTCAAAAGTCTGAAATCATGTCTCAAAATTGACATAAAATGCTATCAGTGGGTATAATTATTAATGTGGACACATTTTACATGGGTAACCTAAAGTAAAACCTGTTGATCATGTATTCATTATCATCCTACTCACTTCTCAGGTAAATAAATTTTAAAAGAAAATGTAGAAATATCATGATTATTGTATTATTTCTTTTCAAAATAAGAAGTAGGCTTTCTAAACTAAATCTTATAATCTGCAATAATGGAGGACTTTAATGTAACAAATGTCTACTCTGCAGATAAACACATAAAATTGTTAGGATGTAATGAAATCTATTTTGTTATAATTGGATGGAATCAAATATAAACCTTTTCTTAGGAACTTGTGTTTATGATGATGGTGCATGTAAATATAATACTCACAGTGTAACCTTCTTAAAGTTGCGTTAAAAAAAGACTTTCCCAAGTGGCCCAAACTTCAATCTAATTGTTTTTAATATAAAATGATGAGCTATAGCCAGTTAAATTTTATATGCTGGATGGACAAGATATTTTACCTGGAACTAGCATTATAGGAAGATAGCAATAAAATACTGGGAGATAAGTATTTTAGCAGAAAAACCAAACAAGATAAATACACAAACAAAACTCTAGTTATATAAAGATAATGACTTATGTTTCCTCTCATTGCTCTCAAGCATACATGTAACTTTATCCCAAAGTCACATGCTACAAATAACAGCAGATCAGGCTTTCAGACTTCTTTTTCAGCTCAGATGACCTCTTTTTTTAATTTCGGATCCTGGTGTTTACATTTCTCAGAAAATTGGCATGCTTTAGAATAGATCTTCAAACTTATTTCAAAGATTTAAATATTTATAATTCCTATAAGTTAATTGAGAAGTATACTTGCAACATATCTATAGCTCATATCAAAATTATAAATTTGAAGTTAACATAAACATATTCAACACTGAAGCAAAGCTACATTTAACTCTTTTTCCTTAAAAATGATCTTGGCATTTTCTCTATAAAGCTGATCTTGCCATGAAATTTAAAAGTTGAAATGAAATGAATTTCGGAATTTTTCAGCTGTTTCTCCCGGTGAAAATTGTTGACAATTTGAGAAACTATGTGTTCACTGCATCAAATGATGAAAAATGATTTTGAATAATAACACTTTATGCTTTCTGTGTTGCTCCTTAAGATTACATTTTTTTACCATATTTTAGCTACTCTTGATGGTTTGAAATCGGTTGCTGTCAGGAAAAAAAACTACATATAATGTGTGTGTATGTGTGCGCACTTTTACATACATACATACATATATATATATATATATATATATAGAGAGAGAGAGAGAGAGAGAGATTTTTAGTCTCTATTGAAAATTGTGCTGCATTCACATGCATCCTATGCTGCCCACGAAGTATTTTTGCACAAAGAGTAAATTGGAGAAGTCATTGCTACTTTAATTTTGAATTGTTAATGGTACATATTGCTCCTTGGCTTAATGGATAAAATTAATAAATAAAAAATAGTAAAAATTATGAGCAAAACAAGTTTATCAATAATATGTTCCATATTAGAGGAAAATGGTGGTAAAGCAACCATTGATAGCTTCCTAGTACTAGAGTTTTATGTATCATGCATACAATGCTGCAATCACTTGAGCAGTTATTTTTCTCCATATTACAAATCACTTCCTTATTCTAGTTGAGAGAAAGTCATTAGGAAAAAGAAAGAAAATGATTTCAGGTATTGCTATGTGATTATCATAATAGTTAGTGAAGATTCTATTTGACTATATGACTGGATATAAACAATTAAAATGGAATAAACACTAACATTTTAAAATAAAGATATGATAACTCAAACTATTCAAGAGACAAATTTCTCTGGACCTTTTGATGACTCAGAAATAATTTGAAATCACAATGAACTTATACTGCATATACTGTGAGTTTTTATACAAATACATTCTATATCAACCTAATCTTTTTTTCTTTCCATGCATATTTCCTTACAAAATGTGTATAGATACCCCTATGGCAGAATTAGGAAATTAATGTACTTAAACTGAATTTTAAATAGATTATATTTGCTAACCCTTATTAATCACAAGTCTCAAAAATAAAATATTAGAGTGATCAGCTCTTAATTAAAAAAATAAATTAAGACCTATTAAAGTAATGTCATGTCCTTTATAAAATGTAGCAAAATTTCGATTTGGAAATCGTGGACAAACAAAACAAGCAAGGTGAATAGTACGAAATAAGATGTGAAAATAAGAAGAGATACATAAGTTTTTTGTTCTGTCTAAATAATGTAGGCACCATAATAGTAAAAGCTTTTTTTTTGTTCACTATTGATCTATTTCATCTATACTGTATTTCTCAGTAGATGTTCAAAATATATTTGTGAACAAAAATGGTCTTAGAAAATTATATTTTCCAAAGCTATTAACTTGTCTTTTGCATTCACAGCTTGGCTCTCTGTTTGGCAAAAGACACTTAGCTTTTGACCTGTCTTAGTTTTCAACATGCCTTCCTTATTAAGCTTAATTCTTTCTAGCTTTTGATTGAAGTGAGAGACAAGTGATTCTTCCACTTGATAACATAGAAGCCATTGAAGGTTTATTATTTGGCCTAATTTGAACATTGTTGTGTCGCAGCAAATAGGTATGCCTGAGGAGAGGGAGAGATATGAGGAAATGGTCACTCTGTGGAGTAGACAGAACACACACAACATTTATCAACTGAGTTTACCATTTTATAAGGGTTCATAGCACTGAAAAAATAATTAAAATAGTAACATCAAAGACCAGTGATCACAGACCTCCATAACAGATATAATAATAGTGGAAAAATTCAAAATATTGAGATAATTACTAAAATGTGACACAGAGGCAAAAAGT
This sequence comes from Tarsius wallacei, assembly GCA_963574415.1. Lineage (NCBI taxonomy): Eukaryota > Metazoa > Chordata > Mammalia > Primates > Tarsiidae > Tarsius > Tarsius wallacei. The sequence goes on along the minus strand of CAUYQG010281254.1, from coordinate 15,405 downwards.
CAGCACATTTTATTAGAAAAATGGCAATCACAGACGTTATCAATGTAGGGATGACACCCTTCGTAAAAGCATGATATCTGCAAAGCACAATAAAATGAAGTACAGTAAAATGAGAAATGCTGGTATATCTTTTTATAGAATGCCTCCAGACATTTTTGTCACTTTGAGATATTATTTCATAAATTTGTAAATTTGTGTATTTGTTGGACAGTTTAGGGACAATGTCAATGACATATACATGATTCATTATATGGAGATTCAAAATGATAGACCATTAAAAAATTATGGTTCTGGAGTCTTAGAAAGTTTAAAACCACATAAAGTGTTGTAAAATTAACAAAATAAGTTAAAATAAAATCTAAAACTGATGTAAAGAATCTTATTAAGTATGTGAATAACTTTTACTCTTAAAAGCTTGTTATCAAGGTAAAAGAACTAGCCAAAGAGGCCAGGGTAGAAAAAATTGTATTCATCAGTTTAAATGAAAAACAAACTGCATAATCTGTTGCTTTGTTTTAGACCAAGTATTATAGTTCATGATCAAGAGAAAACTAAAAGATATGCCTCAAAATCAATCCATAGCTTGATCTCAGAGAAAATGCCTTGGAATGAAATTCAACCCTGTCTTATTGATTGTAGGATTTGGCAATCACTTGAATTTCTAATACATCAGTACATTATGACATTTCTTCCTTTCTGCCTTCATATAATATATGAGAATATGAGCAAATATATCTCACACATATGAAGAATACAGATTTCAACATATCTCTTTTTAGACTTTACTTAAATTTGAGATAATTTCTTGACTACCCTATATAAAGTCATGCCACATTTATACCTCACCATCTCTACCTTTCTTCTTTTTTTTAATTTTTCTTATTGTTTTATCACATACTATGTGCCAATACCAGTTACATAGTAGAGATATATAGCAAAGGATTGATTAAATATATGAAAGCTTTGGCTTTTATATTAAAAGACATCAAATAATTTTGTCCATATCATCCCTTCTTAATGTTTATTAAACTCTGACTTATAGTTGGTATTTTACATCTCTTTGACCCTGGAGTTGCAAGAAGTTCTTTAAGAGGATAAAAAAGGATGAAGTTTTTATCATGCAATAGTGATTATAAATCTAGACTATAGAATCAGAATGTCCAGATTAAAATTCTAGCTTCAACACTTGTACTCTATAAGCCCTAAATAAATTATTTAATCTCTTTAAACACTCATTTTTTTTTAAGATTGGGGGAATCATAGTATAATTATTTCTACCCAATAGGATTGCTATGAAGATTACAAAAGACAATACTTGTAAAGTGTTTTATACAATATTTTGGTTATTTAGCAAACATTAGTGTTATTGTAGCTGTTACCAAGTGATTATGGTAGAGGAGGAACTCACTTCCAAAAATGTGAGAAAGTACAGGCATCATTGCAATTACCCTGGAGGTTCTTGGCAGAGTCAAATTCATCAATATAACTCTATCCATACCCCCTGTTAATTACCACTGATATAATTGCAATCAATGTATATTATTTTGCACTATGTACAAAAACCTTACTGATAGGCTGGGTAGAGTGAGGACACTAAACCATTAAAGAAAGTTTCCTCTTCTTCCAAGGAGTTGATGTGAAAAGCCATAATCTAAGCTAATACATAAAACACAATCTGTGAATTATAACAAAATAATTGTTATGGAAATACAGTGGACAAAAAAAATAAAAAGCTTATCTGCTGCTGTGTTAATCATGGAATTTTTTTCCTGGAAATATATTTCCAAAAATAAAATATCTTCTAGGCTCTGTGCTCCCATAGCTGCTGCTTCTGCAATCTTTCAACATGAACTGAGAACAAGTCATTTTAGATAAAAAATAGGAATTTGGGCAAATGAAAACAGGTTATAGCAGTATTGTATTTTTGGAGGATTGACTTTTTACTTGGACCTTAATAGATGGCCAAAAGCAACCTACAGAGAGTAATTCCTACCAAATTATAAAAACAAATTAATGGTACTCTTTCTTTATCCACAAAGTAAAATATCAGATTCAACTTTACTAGAAAATATGATAAGCAACCCCACTAACATGAAATTTTCATTTACAAGCACTGTTTTGATATAAAAGTAGCATTTTCACACAACCCAAAAATCACCTCTCACAATCTGTTGCTCAACAATTTTATTAATTAGAATTACTTGATAAAACCTTATTTTAACAAAGCAAATGTTTGTATTGTTAAACAGGATTTTTTTTTAACTTTTAAGCATCTATAAAAACAAGAAAATAATACTCATGTTTTATCAATGTTTTTGGATCTGTTTAAAGTATATAAATAAAGAGGTTTTCTTTGTTAATAGATCAATATTTCATACAAATTTTGATTTTGGAGTGTTTTAAAATTATTTCGTCAGTCTTAAATATTTCTTCTAAAACTTTTATACCAAACCTATATTCAGCTAATTTTTCTCTGCAAATAGTGCCAAAACAAAAAAACTGACTGTCACTGTATCTGAAATAAAATTCTGAACTGACAAAATTTGACTAATATATTTATCATTAGTTTAATTTGTTCAATCAAAATATCCTTATTTTATTACTTACAAACAAATAAGAGAGGAACTGTATTCTAATGGAATAAAATCATACAGTTATCAGAGATGATCATTTTTATCTAAAATAACTTTTTCTCAGTTCATGTTTAAAGATTGCAAAAGCAGCAGCCATGGCAGCACAGAGCCTAGAAGATCGTTGTCATTTGGTATATGTCAGAAATAGAAGCTAATTTTAGCAGATAAATCAGGCTGGTTTTAGAGAAGCCTTTCCAGTCAACAGAGCCAGCAGCCTGTGAACTCAAGCATCCCCAAGATGACTTTGCCACTATAAATTTTAAGAGGTAGCATTCATCAAATTTCAGGAAAGCAGTTATTCTATCTGATTTCATGAGCATGTCCTAATTACCATACTGATGTCTCCAGGCAGCCGTGATCCCAGATTATGGTACCCTAAGGATTCATACCAAGCATCTGAATGACCCCATGCATGGAGTTAGTTTTATTCGGGAGAATTTATCGTCTCTTCCCAAAGTCTAAATGATGGTGCTTTTAATCTTTACTTTCTTGGTTTGTCAAACACAAGGTATCCAAAACCACTATTCTGCTAATGTGCTTTCCTTTTTATTTTTATATAATTATTTTATTTTTATGTAATTATTTTTCTGTATAAAACAATAAAACAAATTACCTCCTTCACTGAGGATCTGAGGAATTAAGATATTTATATATGTACTAAGTATGTATGATTAGGGTAAATATTACTTATTATAGCCTTGTTTAAAATTCAACTAATTAATAGTCTGTCAAAATTTTTAAATGTTACTAATCTTTAAAGGAGCAATACCATTTCAGATACATAATCTCAAAGAGAAAAAAAAATCGTTTTAAAAGTTACCGGCAGTCATGTTAATTGGGGCTCTATTTGCGATGAGAGGAAAATTACAAAAACGTGAATGCCAATACTATGTGACAAATACATTTTTTTAACTGCAAAATATTAAGTAGCCATTCCAAACAGCAAGGAACTCCCAGTTCCACAAAAATGATGAACTAGGATAGCACAAAACATTTTCATTATAAGTACATAGAGATTTTGGAAAATATATAATTCCATTTTTACCTTTAAAAAAATTATAGCTTAATGTACCAAAAAAAAAAGTCCAGGCACCAGATAAAAATAAAGGCTAAAAGCCAAAGCAATTAGTAGGTTAGCTGACATTACAGTATCTTGGAGAGTAGGTTGAACCTTGTAATGGTAAAAAGGCTTAGGGTAGGTTTTAACACTACACACAGAGGGAAGGCAAGGTCCTCCAACTACAAGGCCAGAGAAAGGAAGACAAAAGTCACTCTACCCACTGCCTCACGTAGATGACAAAAAAGGGATGTATATATACAGTCAAAACAAGAAAACTCAAAATTTCTATGAGAAAAAATTAACAATATTCTATGTGAAAATCTTATAGGGTGAAAAAAATTATGCTTAAAATGACTTTATAGTAAAAATTGAAAATAAACCAAAAAGCAAAACACCATAAGTGGCAATCAAAAAAGGTGGCATATCCAATGACTTAAGTTAACAACAAAATCCACATGAATGCACTATGAAATAAGGATATGTAAACAATGAAGGATAACAATTTTTAAGTTGTTAAAAGTAAAAGACATTATGAAGAGTAAAAACAAAGGTTTGAAAAGAGAGAGAACACTCCTATAAGCAAAAAATAAAGGTTTCTACTTCAGATACAAACTAAAAATGTAAAATTACAAGTAAAAACAAAAAGTAATGAATCTTAAAATGTTTGAAACAATTATACCAGGTGCCGTACAGAGCGGAAAATTGATTGAATACTAAAAACGACATTGAAAAATTTGAGATGTCTAGGGAATGGATCCAATATGCACTAAAAATATAAGCTACATCTATAGTTCTTATCTTCGAGGATTTTTCAAGATGTATTGATAAATAAGAAAAGCAGGAAGCAAGTAATTTAATATAACCCCTTTTTTTTTTTTTTTTTTTTTTTGGTAAAACAAACAACAGCAAATATTTTTTAAAAACTCTGTGTGGCCAGGCTCGGTGGCTTAGTCTGTAATTCCTCGCTTGGGGAGACTGAAGTGAGTGGATTGCCTGAGCCTGCGGGTTCGAGACCCGCCTGGGCAACTTGGCGAGACCTCATCTCTACAATAAGTAAAAAAAAATTAGCTGGGCGTGGTAGCGCGCGCCTGTAGTTCCAGCTACTTGGAAGGCTGATGCGGAAGGATCGCCAGAGCCCAGCAGGTTGAGGCTGCGGTGGCCAGAAGCGGCCACTGCACTCCAGTCTGGGCGACAGAGTGAGACTCCAACTCAAAAAAAACCCCCAAAAAACAAAAAAACAAAACAAAAATCTCTGTGTGTGTGTATGTGTGTGTAACATGATGCGGTCATGGTAGAAGTTGCTAAAGCCTCTTAGGTCAGAGTAAGGAGAGCAGGAGAAGAAAATAAGGCAAAAAAGGAACAGAGAAAACAGATGATAGATTGATAGATGATAGATTGATATATATACAGTATTAAATGAGACAAATTAATAAAACAAATTTTGAAATACTGTCATGTTCAACTATTGTAGTAGTCTTTTTCACAAGTAACATTCAAAGAAAGTTTTCTATAAACATCCTTCCTTATCTATGTTCAAAGACCAACATATTGCTACACTAAGTAGAATCAAAAAAGCAAGCAGTATTAAGGCAGCAATCAATTCTAGTTCAGTTGAATTGTGTGATTTTGTAAATCATATAGTTTTACTGACTTCAACACTATCATAATATTTATACAATGATAAAATGATGTCTAAATTCTTAACCAAGATGTATGTGGTATCTTAGTTCCCTCGAGAAAACCTCCAGTCTCAAAAGTCACCCAAGTGTGCGTGCATGCGTGCACTCACACACACACACGCACACACACACACACACATGCAGAAACACACACACACACACACTCACACACTTTATGTTCTTTATGCTTCACAACAAAGAATTGATGTAAAAACACTGCTTTTAAAAAAGATCAGAATAGTAAATGTCAAGATCTTTCCATATGCATCCGCATGTGTGTATATGTGTGTTCTGGGGAAAATTCTTGTTGTTATCCTCCCAGATTTTTCACATACCAAAGCAAAAAAAAAAAAAAACGTACTGAAGTCATTTTTTTTTTTTTTACAAAGGGAGAGATTGATTGATTGATTGATTGATTGATTGGTTGATTGATTTTGAGTTGGAGTCTCACTCTGTCGCCCAGACTGGAGTGCAATGGCCGCTCCTGGCCACCGCAGCCTAGACCTCCTGGGCTCAGACGATCCTTCTGCCTCAGCCTTCCAAGTAGCTGAAACTACAGGCACGTGCTACCATGCCCGGTTAATTTTTTTTTTTTTTTTATTTATTGTAGAGAAGAGGTCTCACCAAGTTGCCCAGGTGGGTCTCAAACCAGCGGGCTCAGGCAATCCACTCACCTCAGCCTCCCCAAGCGAGGGATTACAGGCTGAGCCACCGAGCCCGGCTGAGATTTATCAACCAGGTTCGACTGGCCAGGGCCACTCACCAGACTTACGAGTCTCTAGGCGAGGGCCCCACACTGTGGCAGGGACCTTTCTTAAATATGCAAAAACCCACCTAATCCACAAGGCCGTTATTATTTAAATTCGAACAACACAAAGCCCTCCAGAAGAGGGGCTTGCCTGCCACAATTCAAACAGAGAAGAACCCGCTAGAATTTGAAAGGGGCTTATCTCACAACACTCACACACTGCCAGTGGGGGTTACAGAAGCAGAAAAAGCTGGTTAACTTATCTAACATAGTCACTTGGTACTCCCAAGTAAGTCTTAATGATCTCTTGTACTGCATATTGATGACAGTTAATAATAACGTATCATATACTTCAAAACTGCTAAATAGATTTTTAATATTCCAACCACACTCAAAAATGATAAATTGATCAAGTGACAGATTTATTAATTAGTTTGACTGACTCTTTTTATAATGTATGCACATATATCAAAACTTCACATTGTACTCTATAAATATACACACTTATTTGTCTATTAAAATATAGAGGGTGACCTCTTTCAGGTTCCCTTCTGCTGTGGGAGCTTTTCTGTCTTCTAAATAAATCCTACTAAAAATATATACATATATATATACACACACACACATATATATATATATATACATATACATATGTAGATGCAATATAGTGCTCGCAACTGTTTAGGAGAAACCAGGGAACATGTATCTCATAACCTTGTATGTCCAATTAGCTCTTTTCGCTTTTCATTGTGAGGATAATTACCATGACTTGTGGGAGTCATTATTTGGATTTCAATGCTGAGGTTAGACCTTTAGTGTCATTGTTAATGAATCTGTATTCAATATTTTAATATCTTTGAGGAAGATAATTAGTTACAGCTGAATCAAACCAATACCAGCTAAAGTTCTACTTCATTAGCACAATGCCAGCAGAACTTGTAAGGTTGTCTAAAATCGAACTTTCCTACTATTCATATTAAAGTTGATTTAATCAGTGTCTTTTTTTTAATATGAGTCTGACTCAACTCTCTTAGAACCTGAGCCAAATTAATCTTTGGTTTAGCAGATTGAAGAGCTAATGAAATCAAAAGAAAACTTTATTGCAATTGCAAATTTTCTAAACTTACTATTTTACTGATACACAATTTCCTTGTATGATCAATTTTGCCAAAGTGCACCTTTAGAAGTTATACGGATGAAAGAGACAGTGTAAAATATACAATATTGTAAAAAATTCTGAATTCTTAGCAAATTTGGTAATTATTCCCTTAAGCGTGCTTTATTACTTGTGTTGTATTCATATAGAGACTATTTTTTATATTATTTGTATTTCATATCTTTTAAATAACTCCAGTTTTCGTTTTTCTTTTCTTTTTTTTTTTTTTTTTTGAGTTGGAGTCTCACTCTGTCACCCAGACCGGAGTGCAGTGGCCGCTCCCGGCCACCACAGCCTCGACCTGCTGGGCTCCGGCGATCCTTCTGCCTCAGCCTTCCAAGTAGCTGGAACTACAAGCGCGCACTACCACGTCCAGCTAATTTTTTGATTTATTGTAGAGATGAGGGCTCGCCAAGTTGCCCAGGCGGGTCTCGAACCCGCAGGCTCAGGGAATCCACTCACCTCAGCCTCCCAAGGCGCGGGATTACAGGCTAAGCCACCGAGCCCGGTTAACTCCAGTTTTCAAGAGTGATCATTACCACAATGTCAATTCTGTTAAAACAATTCAGCCTATTGTACAGCCAGGTGAAATAGAAGTGACCAAAGCATCTTGATAAACTATTAGTAGTTGCTGCTCTCAGGAGTTCTGCACAAGTAATCTTTTTTTTTTTTTTTAAGTGAAAAATGAAACAAAACCAAATGCAGAAACAAGGAAGGTTATAATGAATAAGTCAAAAAACAGCAGGTACTGGCACGGCTGCAGATAAAGGGGAACACTTCTACACTGTTGGTGGGGATGTAAGCTAGTTCAACCTCTATGGAAAGCAGCATGACGATTTCTAAAAGAATTAAAAATTGAGTTTACATATGAATCAGCAATCCCTATACTGGGAATATACACAGAGGGTCATAAATCACTCTTAAAAAAGACACCTTCACCGGCATGTTCATTGCCGCACTATTCACAATAGCAAAAACATTGAACCCATCAAAAGCGGACTGGATAAAAAAAATGCAGTACATATACACAGGCGAATATTATGTAGCCATAAAGAAGAACAGAATCATGGTCTTCACAGCAACTTGGATACAGTTGGAGACCATCATACTAAGTGAGCTGTCACAGAAACAACAGATTACCATATGTTCTCACTCATGGGCCCTGAACACTAGTCACATTAGCCCAAGGGAGGGATTAGCAGTTGCCAGGTACTGCTTGGGAAGGAGAGAGGAAAGAGTAAGAGGCACATGACAACACAATGGATACCTAGTTCACTACCAGGGGGAGTTAGGGCCAGCTAGAAGCCCAGATTTCACCTGCATACAGCCTACCTAAATCTTCATTTGTACCCAACAACTCTAAAATAAGTAAATAATATAGAGACAGAGATATTAGCAATTTAAAAGCAAATGGAAGTTTACAGAAGAGGTACTTAAAGATTAAACTATTTTAAACTCAAAATTTGGCAATAGGGCAAGGATATTAAATGATTTGAGTATAAGCGTTTTGCTGGCAAAGATGAAAAGGTCTATGTTAAGGGCCACCTATTATTTAGAAAAATGTGTGAACTTACAGTTTAAGAAGTGAGGTTCTATAGCAAAAATCTCTCTGGTGAATACCATCTTTCTATATTCATATGGAGACATGTAATAGTTTTGACACCCTGTTTTTTAAAAATCTAGTAAGAACTGCAGTAACAACCCTCAGTTCATTTTGAATTAGAACTTAGAAAGTTCCTCTTAATTGATATATTTGCCATATAGAACTCGAGAAATTTAGAAAATGCATATCCTTTGAATGAATGATATAAAAGAGGAGTCTTTAAAGTATAAAGCTGTATTCTCAGGGCAAATGTTTATTAAACCAAGTTTGTACCACATTAAAACCTTTCTTTTCTCTTCCACCAGACAACTTTGATGCCCTCTTGTTAAGAGTTACATCATTTTAATATTTGCAATATTAAATTAATATAATATTTATAATAATATTTAATATAATAATACTTATAATAATATTTACATGCTTCTTTGGGATATGAGAGATAACTAAAAAAATTTTTTTGATCTATAAATCAATGTAATCTATGAAGAAAAATCTTAGAAGAAAAGGAATGAGGTAGGAAAAAGGAAGAGGAGAAAGGCAAACAGGCAGTAGAAATATAAAAGCTATTGTTAATCTGAGAAATAATGGGCTAAAAATGCAATGGAAAAGTAAATAAAGTCTGATAAAATGCTTTTTTTGAAAATCTGACGATATTTAAAGTTACTAAAGCATTGATAATTTGTTGGACCAACGTTTGGAGGAAGAGAGAAGATTAAAGGTCAATTCAGAATGTGTGTGTTTGTGTGTGTGTGTGTGTGTGTGTGTGTGTTTCCTTGAGATTATAACTAACTGAGGAAACAAAAATGGCAGTTTTTTAAGGAGGCTCAATAACTGAGCACAGATTCTGGAATACTCACAAGATTCAGAGGTCAAAGTATTTGAGTTCAAGCCCTTTTTTCAAGGAGAAAGAACTCTAGTAAAATCCTTCAACATTTCCATTCAGATTCTGAAATACTGTATCCTGAAAATAAGTCAAATGATGAAATGAATTATTCCCCACAAAGATTAAAGGCGAGCTTTAAATCATCTTAATCCATACTAGATTAAGATAGTTTTCAATGGCTGACACTCCTAACCTAGGTCCATGTTAGGTGCATAAAATCTGTCTACTAGATTGACATCATCCAGAACCTCAATTTTTCTCATATTTTTATAAATAAAAAGTCTGTAATTCAAACAAAAATAAAAGTCATTAAAAATACAAGATTTTCTCAGATATAAGGAAGAAAAAACATAAAAGTAAATATAGCATGTGGCCTTGTTTGTACAATCTCTCAGTTAAGAATGTTTTAAACACTTTTAAAGCATTTAAAAAAGAATATATGATGGAGACTTTATAAAACCTGTAAAGCCTAAGTTACTTGTTACCTGGCCCTTTACAGCTAAGAAAGCTTGCAGACCCCTGACATATAACTGGGGTCCCAAAAGGAGATAGGAGAACAAATGTAACAGGAGCAATATTTTAAGATATGGTTCAATGCTCAAACACTAATATAAGCAATCAAACAGTTAAAAAAGCAATATGAAAATCAGCAAGCTAAGTATTTTTAAGTATACTAGTATATCTTAGTAAATTGATAAATACCAAAGACAATAAAAAATTGAATCCAAAGCAAAAAAGCTTTACTACCTTAAAACAAACACCAAAAAATATTGAAAGCTGATTTCTCAAGAGAAACAATAACATTTAGAAGATTCTAATTCTATACTTAAGGCTTTAACAACAACATCAAAAAAAAAAAACAGGAATTGTACAAATGTAAAAATTATAAACAAATCAAAGTGAAAATTTGATGTAAGGAGTTGCACCTTACATCATATATTAAAGATAATTATTCAAAGAAAGAAAAAATAATCCCAGAGGGAGCATAGAGATGAGGGAACAGCAGAAAATGGGGAAAACAATTCTGATATACTAGTAAATAATGACTGCAAAAACAACACTGTGTAAGTTTCAAATAAATACAAAATTTAAATATACAAAAAGAAAAATAACTTGTGGGTAGGATAAATGGTTTTAAAACCTTTTACTTTTCTGCAAAGTGGTGAAATTATTAATTTATAATAATACATAAGAGAAGAAATGTTTTAATCACTATACTATCACTAATTGATACAACTTAATAGATTTAAAATTAAGGCAATTTAAACTACATTAAACATAAATTGAATAGTCCAGTTAAAAGATAAAGGTCATCAGAAAAGACTTAAAAACAAAAACATTATACTTCTAAGATGTAATTACGAGAATTTGAAATATGTAAAAGTAGAGAACTGTAAAAAGATATATCATGCAATTACTAAGTAAAGCAAGATGCTGTTTTTTCCATCATTGGTAGATCTAATATTATAAGGCCTACTGGGGTATCTAAAGAAAAAAGCAGGACTGCTTCCACTGCAGTCCAGATCTGCTTTATACACATATACTTCACAACATGGTAGGCAAACATTAACAAATCAGAACGAAAAAGCATCAAATCCTCTCATACCGGAAAGCTGTAACAAAGCTGTTAATGATTAATAAAAAAGACAGAATATAAATATTGCTAATATTATAGAAGTTCTGAATAGCACAATTACTTCTTTATATGTACCAATATGGATTAAAAACACCTACCTTATCTCCTCCTGAAAGGCATTATTTTCCTCTGAATATATGTCATTCATATAGGTCATGTGCAGCTCCTAAAGACAAATTTTGCCAGATTTTAAATTCAGAATTCATGAAAAATATGTTTTATGACCACAAAGAAATTTTACTAAAAACTATTTTTAAGCCGGGCTTGGTGGCTCAGCCTGTAATCCCGCGCCTTTGGGAGGCTGAGGTGAGTGGATTGCCTGAGCCCGCGGGTTCGAGACCCGCCTGGGCAACTTGGTGAGAACTCATCTCTACAATAAATCAAAAAATCAGCCAGGCTTGGTAGCGCATGCCTGTAATTCCGGCTACTCAGGAGGCTGATGCGGAAGGATGGCCGGAGCCCAGCGGGTCGAGGCTGCGGTGGCCAGGAGCGGCCACTGCACTCCAGTCTGGGTGACAGAGTGAGACTCCAACTCAAAAAAAAAAAAAAAAAAAAAATTATTTTTAAAACGATAACTGAGACCAGCCCAGGCAACTTGGTAAGACCCCGTCTCTACAATAAATAAAAAAAAAAATTAGGCATTTTAGCGCGTGCCTGTAGTCCTGGCTACTTGGAAGGTTGAGGCAGAAGGATCACCGGAGCCTGGCAGGTTGACGCTGGGGTGGCTGTGAGTGTGCCACTGCACTCCAGCCTGTGGTACGAAGTGAGAAACTCCAACTCAAAACAAAAAAAACAAAAAAAACAAAGAAAAAAATGAAAAAGATTCCATCATTCAGCTACATGTTACTAAATTACCCAGAAGTTAAATTAGAAATAAAATAAAAATCAGAAAATGCTTTACATTAAAAATTACAAAAATGTGTATTGATAAAAACTATGAGATACAGTAAAAGCTTTGTTTAGAGAAAATTTGACAGTATTACTAAATATATTTTTAAAAAGGATTAAAATTATTATTTACATCTTAATAAAGTAGTAAAAAAAACTCAAGGTGCAAAAAATCAAATACAGCACCACAAATTAAAGGAATTGAGAACCAAACATATAACACTCAACTAAAACAAAGTTATTTGTAAAATATTAAAAATATTAAAAGCATCAATAGCACTTTATTAACACTGACCAACAAAAGGAAAAAAAAAATAATTAATATGGGGAATAAAAGAGTGCATCTGAACATATAATAAAGATATTAAAATGATGTAAAATGTTATGCAGTAGTTCTATAACATTGTATTTAGAAATTTAGATTAAATGGACAAGGATGACATCTCACAATTTATCAAAATTTCCTCTAGGAATAAAATAAGGGTAGAGTATTTCTGTATTCATTGATAAACTTAGTCAATAATTTTCAAATGTCCTATGAAGAAAATTTCAGGCCCAGTTGGCTTCATTAGTGAATATTAGTAAACTTTTCCAAGAGACATATGCCCTTTAAAATTCTTACATAGGATAGTAAAAGTAGAAACAAACTCTAATTCATTTTATAAAACTAGCATCACCTTGATAATATAATCTAAAAAACATCAGAGCAAAGGAAAACTACAAGTCAATCTTTCAATATATATATATAAAACAAAATATTAATAAATCTAGTGGGCATTTGGACATATGCTTTCTCTTTTTGTATATATATATTTTAAAATACCTACATATATAATATATAATCGAATATATACATGATCGAAAGAATATATTACCAACATTCTAGTTTGGTATATCAATGTGTAAGAAATAAATAAATAAACTGTACAAACCAATCAAATAGAATAAAATCAGGATGATATCAACAGAGGTAGAAATTGGATTTGAACAAATTCTGTATCTAATCATGATATAAATAACTCATATTAAACTATAAATAGATAGGATCCTCCTTGCCTAATGAAGTATATTTATGAAATAATTAGAGCAACTATTAAATTAATTGAACTGAAAAATGTCCAAAGTTTCCCTTCTTAGATAAAGGATAAGATTTGGATGCCTGCTATCTTAACTTCTATTTATAATTTACTGGATATTCTTGAAAGGATGATAAGGCAAAGATACTAAATAAAAGTGTAAGAATTAATTAGAAATGAGTGGTATCATATACAAGTGACATGAGGATGAATGTAGAGAACATATATTCTACAGAAAAACTATTAATATCATAAGAATATTAATACGTGTGGAATACAAGGTTAGTATAAATAAAATGGCATTTTCACTACCATGAATAATTAAACGCCAGGCTCGGTGGCTCAGCCTGTAATCCCGCGCTTTGGGAGGCTGAGGTGAGTGGATTGCCTGAGCCTGCGGGTTCGAGACCCTCCTGGGCAACGTGGCGAAACCTCATCTCTACAATAAATCAAAAAAGCTAGCCTGGTGTGATAGCACGCGCCTGTAGTTCAGCTAATTGGAAGGCTGAGGCAGAAGGATTGCCGGAGCCCAGCAGGTCGAGGTTGCACTCCAGTCTGGGTGACAGAGTGAGACTCAAACTAAAAAAAAAAAAAAAAAAAAAAAATTAAGACATAAAAATGTAAATATATATATTATACAAAGGCATCAAAGAAGATCAGATGTTTAGGCATAAATTTAAAGAAAGGTGAGACATCTGTGCAGAAAAAGTATAAAATATTACTAAAAGATATATCAAAAACTATAAACAAAGCAATATAACATTTTTGTTCACTGAGAAACTCTATATTATTAGGATATCAATTCACCCCAAATTGATCTATTTATTCAAGACGATGCCAGTATAAATTCCCATAACACTTTTGCATAAATTAACAAGTTCATCCTAAAATGTATGTAGAAATAAAAAAAAAATATCAAGACAAACCTGAAAGAGAACAAAGTTGGAGAGCATGTAAGGTCCACTGTGTCACCTGATTATCATAAACCTCCAATTTGGTTGTTGGCCTAACATTTTTTCAATTAACTTTATTTTTTTTATTTTTATTTTATTTTATTTTATGTTTTTGGAGTTGGAGTCTCACTCTGTCACCCAGACTGGAGTGCAGAGGCACGCTCCCGGCCACCGCAGCCTCGACCTGCTGGGCTCCAGCGATCCTTCAGCCTCAGCTTTCCAAGTAGCTGGACCTACAGGCGCGCGCTACCATGCCGGCTAATTTTTGATTATTGTAGAGATGAGGGCTCGCCAAGTTGCCCAGGCGGGTCTCGAACCCGCGGGCTCAGGCAATCCACTCACCTCAGCCTCCCAAGGCGCGGGATTACAGGCTGAACCACCGAGCCCGGCAATTAACTTTATTTTTAAGAACAGTTCTAGACTTACAGAAAAATCGAACAGATAATACAAAGTGTTTCCATACACCATGCACCCTTAATATGGCATATTTGTTACAATTAATGAATCAACAACTGAAAACCAGACTTTTCATTGTTTATAAAATAAAAATTTATCTGATTTTAGTTATACTGTTGCAGTAAGAAAAAAAAAGAACCTTCTCGCTGTTTCTAAACAGTTTAATGCCAAGATCTGGCATGTCTTTTTCTTCAATTTACCCGAAGCCTTGTGAATTAAAATTATAAATAAGACCCCAAGCTCTCCAGATGAGATGAATTTCCTGTGGCTAATAGAGATGCCCAAATTTAGATTACAGAACCAAGCAGCCATAGCAAGGGTGAGAGAAAAGTGGTCATGTGCCCTTTATTCTTGAAAAAGGCAGCTCTGCCGGGTTTGGTGCTCAGCCTGTAATCCCGCACCTTGGGAGGCTGAGGTGAGTGGATTGCCTGAGCCCGCAGGTTCGAGACCCGCCTGGGCAAGCGAGACCTCATCTCTACAATAAATCAAAAAATTAGCCGGCGTGGTAGCGCGCGCCTGTAGTTCCGGCTACTCGGAAGGCTGAGGCGGTAGGATCGCCGGAGCCCAGCAGGTCGAGGCTGCGGTGGCCGGTAGCGGCCACTGCACTCCAGCCTGGGCGACAGAGTGAGACTCC
>CAUYQG010281250.1:0-19963 GCA_963574415.1 Tarsius wallacei | reverse complement strand
TAAAGGGGGAGGGGATACCTGGTGCCCTTCTAATGTGACTACTTAGCCTTTCTTAATTTTCCACCTAGGGGTGCTTCCCAAGGAAAGGAAACAAAGGCTCATGACCATGACCTACCTAGAGGGTGGGTTTATATCCTGGAGAGCTTGCCCTCCAGCAATATTCCCAAACCTGTGTTTATCCTTTGACATAAACAATGTACTTCTAAGCAATCAACCTCATAATATACTTAAGGATGCATGTCAAGATTTTGTTATGTCTTCTTTCATCAGAAAGGTGTTTATGATCGCAGAAAACTTGAAAAATAAAAACGAAATGTTTTGAATAAGAAATGTGTTAAATGATGGCCAAGCAGAGTCAGTTCTGGTTTCCCCTGGATGGGTCTATCAAGTAGTCTCCCCGATTCTCATTGGTTGGCATTCATGCTCTACCAGTTGTTCAGTATTTGAGTCCCACTTTGGTAATGAAATCTATGAATGATGGATACTGTATATCCATGAAAAAGATGACTATTCAATTACTTGGGGGAAAATCTATCATACATTTACAGATGGAAAGATAGAAGCTATAGAACATCAGGTCCCATTTTGTTAAATCTATATAAAACTCATGTTCCTACCAAATATTAACAATGACTTTCACTGACTGGTAGAATTATGGGTGGTGTTTACCTCCCACTTTTTGGTCAAATTATATTTTTTAAGTTTTCTAAAAGGAATATGAATTAATCTTGTGATAAATAAGAAAAGTTTCTTTATAAAATTTTTCAGGCTATTCTTTAGACTTGGGCAGGTCTTACGGGTAGCACTATGCTAACTAAGCTTCTGTTTTCCCTGATATGACTTATGACTTATGACAGTCTACATATCGGTTAACATTGTGAGGGTTGAGTGACTACATTTCCTGAAACAAGATCAAAACGGTGTCTGAGAAGTATAAGAGTACCTGCTGAAATACTAAAAGTAAATTTTATGATGATTCAGCTCCACAGTGACAGACCTCAAGCCCTAGTCCAAGACGAAGTGTTTTAGGGGTATCAGAGGGGATGAATTCATAAATGAGTCTTTGCTGAGTACTAGTGTATACAAAGCTTCATTCAGGATATCTTTAAATATAGAATTGCTTGAGGCTGGCATTAAGAGTGTTTGAATGATTTGGCCAAGCTCACGTAGTAAGAGCTGGGGGTCGGATCAAGTGTAAAATCTGAGTCTTGTTTATACACAAGCAAAATAGCCATGGCTGTGCTTGTCAGCCAGGTTGGAAGAGCACACAGGCCAACCCTGATGCATGGTGTCACCGTGTCCCAATGCCACATGCATCTTAACTCTCTGTTTCTGTTATGAATTGAGTGCATTCATAGGCACATATCATCTCTTCTCCCTGGGCCTCGTTCTTCTCATCTGTAAAGTAAAACAAGAAGGTATTTAAGATAGATGAACTTCAGCATCCCATCAGCCTCAAAGAGCATAGAATTCTATGTGAGTTGAGATGAGATTTACCCCCGGACCACCCACCCCATCCTGCCTCGCACCTCCCTGAGCATCTATTCCAAAACTACCAATCTGGTAACTCAGTCAAAAGACCCATCTTTAAGGGGTTCAAAGAAATAGTTGGCCAATATGTTTCTGGATGCTAATACTTCACTTGTGAATTGCATGTCACCTTGGAGAGCCCAGTGATGGATGAGAGAGATTCAGCTTTGACCTGGAAAACTTTTACATTGCAAGAGGTGCCCTCCTCCTTTTCTTTATAGATTTACAGTCAATACTTTAGCTTTTCTATGATGCGAGGCTTGTATTTTTCTGGGCTGGATGTAACAAAGGACTTTTCAAATGATCAGTGACACCCCAAGTGAGGGCTGCTTTTTGAAATTGTTCTTTAGAATATCTAACTTCATTTGGAACACAGAAATCAGAATGTTAGCTTAATACTCCACCAGAAAGGCATGGAGAAGATGTAGAGTGTTTATAAATGAACATCTAGTGATATGTACTTGGTAATTTCATTCAAAGATGTGAAGGAAGAGATATTATAAGGGACATTTCTGTTATTTTGTCAAACGCTATTTACGAAAAAGTAAAATTTCAACCTATGTTCTTGACCTTCAGGGACTTATTTTAAGATCATACGGCTTTTCCTAAACAGCTGAATTATTTAGTGAGATTGAACTGTCAAAGACTTTAAAATAAAGCCCACCAAAATACCAGCCACTCTGGAGTGTTACAGCTGTTCAGGCCTCAATCTGCATATTTCATCTCAGCAGACTGAAGTTTGCAACTGAAAAATAGCTCAGAAAATACTTATCACCTTCCATGCCAAATGCAAAAAGGAATTCACTCGAAGATGAAAATTTGATATAGTGGGTGACCTATTCCTACAGTGATGCTCGGAATGGCTGATGGAGTTCTCGCTGTGTTTATGCAGCTTTGCCCCTGTGTAGGCCACACCTCTGGGAGCGAGGTTGGGAGCCCTGTCCACAACAGGTGTTAAGGTCTGAGTGAGCTACTAGAAGGAGCAAGCTTGGAGCACTGTGCCCACAGGTGTAACCATCATGAGTGGCACAGTTTTGATGCCTGTCAAATGTTATGAAGAGGGTTAATTTATGCATTTTTGACCCGAACAGAGTGAAATCCAAGTGTTTAGCTCATGGGGAATTTTTACAGGTTGCTATCCCCTTAGTTTTCCCAAAGGATTGAAAATAAAATCAAGAATTCAAAATTCTCATGTTGAGTCCCAAGGACTCCAGAGGCTTCCTAAAGAAATTGATGGCACGTCCTATAGACAGATGATGATGGTGAAGATGATGGTGTTGATGACAATGACAATGATGGGATGGTGATGATGGTAATGATGATCATGGTGATGATCTCAGCAAAGATGACAATAGTGAGGTGATGGTGGTAAGGATACTAATAAGAACAATGAAGATGTTGTAGCTGCTGATGCCATGATAATGATGTTGACAATGGTGATGGTGACGGTGATGACAATTACAACAATTATGCTTTTGATGACAACAGCAATGATGTTGGTGACGATGATGGCAGAGGCTTAGAGTAATCAAACCCTTGCTACGTACTGAGCAATACTCTAAGCGCATAAGCACAAAACATTCACTGTCTCACTTCATCTTCAGCATCTTACATGAAATATATGCTATGGTCTTCCCATTCCGAAGATGGTGAAACTGAGGCTCCAAGATGGTAAAGACTTGCCCTAGGACAATAGTGCTTAAATTTTGTGTACATTAGAATCACTAGGAAAGGTTTTTTTAAAATCTTGACCCAGAGGTTAAAAAACATGCCCAAAGGCACCCAGTTGGTGAATGGCAGAACCAGAATTTACAACTCGGCCCATGGGCACCAGAACCATCCTCCATCTCCCAATGCAGTATCTCTGATGAAGAGCCTGTCACAGTCCACAGGGAATTGTCAAGGCCCTCATTGTTTCTGTTCTTCCACCGATGTTGTTTTTAATAATAATAAACGATGAGCCGCAGCGAAACGTTTCAAGTTGAGTAACAGATCTTTGCCGAGCTGTGTGCTGAAACCAGTTTAAATCTCCGCCCACCAAATTAATTTCAGTTTCATTCACAATATTCTGTTCTAAGTGGGAATATTCTCATGGTTATTTTTGCCCGAAGGTATAAAATTCCAACCAAATATTAGCTGCTTTTTAAGTGTCTGCAATAGTTAGAAGCCCGAGTCCCTAGAGAGGGAGTTAGAAGTACATGGTGCAAGCAGACACTTCCAGGTTTCCAAATCGGTAAGTCAGATGAAGAGAGGCATTCCAGGAAGACTGTGAAAACGCACCAAAACACCTCTATTCCCAAGTTGCAGGTAAGATATTAAAGCTTTTAAGAAATGATGACAATGTTTATCTGTGTTTCGAATCCAAAGGGTTGAGACTTTTTTCAGATGAGGCCATGCTAGTTAATTAAGATTTTGCCTCTCAGGGATTAATTATTTTGTATATTCACCATTTAATTTTTAAACTAATACTTTCCATGTCAGTGGAGTCTGATTAAACTCACAGATGTGTGCTCCTTCCATGTCAGCTCCTGTTCTCATTTAATCCCCACACAACCCTAACGGCTGGGGAATTGTGTTCCCATTTTACAGGTGAAAAAACTGAGACCAAGTGAAGTGAAGTACTGAATTTATAAGAAACCAGTAACTGCATCATTTTTCCCTACCTGAGTCATTCTTATACAAAAGAAAGAAAAGCGATTTCAAAAAGACCTCCTAAGTTTTCCCCAAGATGAATTTCTGGCCTGGAAAATCAGATCCTGGCGTTTTCACACTTGGCCTCAATTCGCTGACACATCTGTGTCATTAAGGAGGAGCTTTATCACCTGGTTGCAGAAATGAGGAAGCTGGGATTCCAGCCTAGCCTTCCTCAGCTTCATCAGCATTCCACGGAGGCTCAGCTGGACTGCAGCAAAGAACTGTCCCACTTGGCTCTAATTTCTCCCCACACATTTTTGTTAGAGATAAAGACAATCATGTGTTTCCTTTCTTCACCTCCCCCCGCCCATTCTGCCTTTAGAATTCAGAATAGATGTCTTCATTCACTTGGCTAAGTAAGACAGAATAGCTAAGATTTCTAAACTTTGCAGTTAGAAACTATGATAAGCATCTAAAAAAAAATAAGGAGCGGGGAGAAAGCTTTAGTCTAGAAATAGAACTCGGAGGTCCTGGTCTTCACTGAAGTAGGAACGTAGGAGACATGGAGGTAGGAGGGCCGTGATTCCTGCAGTTCAGCCTGTGGCAGAAAGGAGCTGGTAACAGTTAAAAGTATTCCTTTTGAGAGTCAATCGACAAGCTCTAAAAACCCACCAGACCAGTTTTGTTTGAGAAAACCAAATAGCCAAAGACTGACGTTTTACCTGGAAATACCAAAGAGTGACCAATTCACAAACCTACCCAAATCCTCTCTTTTTAAAGTTATCAGTTTGCAACCCCTGCTTGCCATGCATTTCCTGAAGACCATTTGTTCTTTAAAAATCTGATTTTGCTGAGTACAACCTTGTGAATTCCAAAGAAAATGTGTAATCGCTCAACTCGACCCCCCTCCCTTATCAAAACTAAGGTATAAGACCCCTCTCCTCCTTCTCGGGGTGGGGAGGGGGGGCTCGGGCCTGGGAACATTAGGCCGCCGTCGCTATAATAAATCTGCTACTTCCTAAAACAGCCTTGGTGTCACGGCCTCTCTGTGTTCCCCTCTACAAGCCCAGACACCTGACAGTTCGTAGATATCTGTGCCTATTGATACAAAAAGGCAACTACAAGATTCCCAAATAATTATCCCCATCCTTCCCTTCAAAATATTGTATTTGGCAAAAAATATACGAGAAAGTATATTAACTAAATTTGGAAATAGGCCCTTCAGCATAGATGGTCAGCTGAGCCTTTTTAAAATGGAAGTGCTTGATGGGATCAATTTCCACCACTCAGCCTTAGAGTTCTGTGCCTCCAGTTTTATAAAGTAGTGCAAATCATTTCCAGCCTCAGAGAGGAAAAGGAAGGACAGAAAATGAAAATGAGCTGAGTATAGACGTCTGTTCTTCTGAACAATGGGAGAAAAACCACACAGGGACTTGGTACCATTTAACTCCAGGGCTATTTTGTGCTCTCGTTTCTCCATCTCTTTCCGGTGATAATCAAAGGAACAGGAGCTCCAGACTGAAAGGTCTTCCCTGTAATTAATTTAAACAAAGTTCAGTAGACTTCAATTATCTAGTCTGCTACAACATAGTGATGTGACTGAGTAAGGGGACACTTGGGCAACTTGAATGAATTCCGTGACGACTTCATTAAGGAGTAAATGTACCAAATCCTACCATACGTCTTTCAGCTGATGCTGCTTGGGCTTTTAAAAAATTGTATCTTCGTAATAAAAGATGAGACCATGTTTACCCTTATCTCAAGTGTTTAGCTAAAGCATTGATCTGGTTCACTAGACTGACACATTACTGCCATCTGGTGGCAGTGTACCTGCATTGAAGGGCTTGAGTAGTAAGACAACGATTTAAATACAACAAAATTCATCACCACCATCACCACCACCATCCATCCCCCCGAAAAACCTGATAGTAATTTATGTCAAAAGAATCTGATGACTGGAGAAGGTGAGTTAAAGTGGAGCCAAGCTGAGAAAAAGCTGCCAGTAAGACAAGGGGCTTCTTCCTCACATAAACACCATTGGTAATGTCTGCGCAGGTAAGGTTCGGATGACATCAGAACTTTAGGAAGATGAGTCTGTACACAGAAAAAAGAATTGTATGAAAACAGGCAGATGGTCTGTGAGGGGTTAAGGTGATGAAAGGGTAATCGAGGCAGAAATGATGAATTTTATTTAACAGCAATTATATTAAATATTAAATATCCACTGTGTGCCATGCACTATGCTAGGCCTTACATAGCATATAGCAATGAGCAAGGCCAGTTTCATCACTCAAGAAGCTCCCAAATACAGTCATGTGGCTCCGAATTCTGACCTTTGCTTGGATTCACTCTGTGGTCTCCGCAAGTCGCTCTCCCTTCCTGGACACGAATTTGCTCATTCACGATGAGGACTGTTGTGCCCGGGAGTTTGCAAAAGCCCTTTGGCCTCCCACACTTGAATGTGAGTTTGCCTGGAGTAGATACTTCCAAGGGAAAATGGCAGGAACATGATCAAAGGCTGCCACCTATGTGCAGGAGACACAGGAGCTGAGTTAAAGATTTTTTTTTTAATCCCAAGGTCCAAGTCTAGCTATCTGGAGGGGTCAGAAAATGCAGCACTGCTGATATATAGAGAAGCCAATAAAGAGGGGCTCATTGGCAGATAAAGAAATGAAACCAAGGCAGGTGTGCAGACACCATCATGACAGCCAGACACACAAATGTGGAGAGCTGAGATACTGACTTCAGCTTGGAGGAGAAGAATGGAGGAGGGACTCTGTAGTTCTCTGCATAGCATTGGGTCAGAATGCAGTCAGTAGAGTGCCAGGCTCCCACCCACTCTTCCCTAGCTGTGTGCCCTGGAACAAGATACTTGACCTCTCTGAACTTCACTTTGCCCCTGTGTAAGGCAGCACAATGATACTGCCCTCTTGGTAGAGTTGATTGAGTTTTCTAAGGGTTAACATGGAAAGAGTGACTAGCCCTGTAAACTTTCAGTGGCTATGAACTGGTATTATCTTTATATCCCCTCCTCCTCCTTGGCCTCATCATGATTTATAGAGTTGGTCAGGGAGAAGAGATAGAGATGAAAAGAAAAAGACGTAGTCCTTCCTGCAGGACAGCCCAGCGGGGGAAGATGAACTTGAGGGAGAAGGAGGAGGCAAAGGAAGGGAGGAGGGACGATCGAGTTTTGAGGAGGGGGTTGAATTGGTTCAGCACCACTGAGGCAGACTCAAAGGAGAATCTGAGAAAGGGTCACAAGGTTCGGCAACTTGGAGGCGATTGGTGACTTTCGAAAGAGCAGTCTGAAAGAATGCAGGACTTTTCCCATGAAGACTGAGGAGATTACAGAAGGAACGTCACATGAACACTTCGAGATACTGACTTTCCCCAGCCTAGCTATCCACAGCAAGAGGGAGAATTGTGTTCATTTCAGAGACATGAGAATAGATCAAGGGTAAAGTGTGTGTGCTCTGCAGGCTGCAGCTTCTGTATTCATCTACATTTTGAAATCTTTACATTCCTCCAGACAAAACAAACCAGCCCGGATGCAACTCATTTCTACAGTGATCTATAATGATCCATGTTGTGTCTTCTCAGAATGTCAAGCTCTCAGGGACAGGGGTCCTGGATGTTTCTTTGAGACCTGAGATGAGAGGATAGTCAATAAAAGTGTCTGATGAAAAGAATGGTAAAGATCTGATGGTACCAAGAGAAAAACAACCAACAGACAGGAATCATTGAAGTCCTACCCCCTGGGCACGGGACGCATGGCTGTCTGCCTGATCACACGTCTCGGCCATGTCCTTCAGGGCCCCAGCTCTAATGCAGAGCCAGAACGTGTTGACTTTTTGGTAAGGTGTCTGCTCTGTAAATATCACTCCATGTATCGAAACAGAATTAATTCTCTCCTTTGGTCACCGTGAGCCTGGATCCCCATCCTTGGTGCTTCACTTCTACCAGCTGTCATTCCAGAGTCTTTACAGTTCTGAGTATACGGTATGCACTGCCCACATCATCTTCCATCAAAATGTGGTGCAACCAATAATCCCAGTGGAGACAGGGCTCTGAGGCCAAAAGGATGGTTTCAAGTCTCTCTGCTGCAATTCACCCACTGTGTGATCTTGGATAAGTTCTTTATCCTCACTGTGCCTTGGTTTCCTCACCCATAAAATGGGGATATTAATGCTGGAACCTACATTACAGGGTTGTCATGACGAGTAAATGCATCAATGCAAGGGATGCTCAGACCGGAGTCCAGTGCAGCAAAAGTGCTGTATAAGTGATGGCTATTGTCTTTTTTTTTTTTAATTCTGAGAGACATTGTCATAGAAAGAGCATTTGACGCCTGAATCATGGGTCTTCATCAGCAGAGCAGGGCAGATGGTTTTCCCCTGGCTGCTCATCATTGGGGATGCGGAGATCAGTGCAGACATCCCAGTTCTGTCCCTGCAGGGTGCCTAATGGGGAGGCAGACATATGAGGGGGAACCTCCAAATACAGAAATTTATTTATTTATTTAAAAATTTGTATTTATCCTCACATATTTAAACTTTAGCCACCCTAAAAGTACTCTTTTTTTGTGGCAATACACCTATCAAGATGTTTTGTTCCCACAGCTCAGAACTATTTTTGAACTCACCCAGGTTAATGTCTTTTAGTGCTTCTGCCGTTTTTTGTTTCACCTCTTCCATACTGGCAAAGCATTTCCCTCTGAGGACTTATTTTTCATCCAGGGAAACAACAACAATCAAAAAAATGTTACTCAGGGCGAGATCAGGTGAATAGGGAAGGTAGGGCACAAGGGTCATGCCGGCTTTGGTCAAAAACTGCTGAAACACTTAGCACGGTGTGGGCAGGTGTGCTTGTAAATCCCCCACCATGAAATGGGCAAATGTTTTGAAAGACTCTCCAGAAAAAAAAATTCACTGAAGCTGAACGCAACCTTTCACAACAACATTCACTGGTACACTGATACCCATGGGTTCCTAAAACACTTACCTAGTGAGAGAAGCCTGTACTAAAAGGGGCCCATCCTCCACAAGATAATTCCTGTTTTTGGGGGGGGTCCCCTCTCATAGATGACTATTACAGTCCCTCGACTGATTCTGTCACAGAGAGATGTACAAAGTGTGTTCCCAGGTAGCTTCTGCAGGGCAGTTGCGTGATGCTCTCACTCACTTGTGAGACCCATAATCTTGGATGTCTTCCTTAGCCACTGGGACTCTGTTCTTTAAAGACTGGAGTGTGGTGTGGTGTGAAACTTGCTCTATGAGGTAGAGTTGCATGGTCTTTGGGATTAGTTTAGCAATGAGGGACTCAGCTTTTGAGATTTCATTTGCTCATCTATAAAACAAGTGGAGTTGTAGAGGCCAATTTGCTACCTGATGAGATTCTCTTGAGGAGCTATGTAAAGAGTAGTATATGATTCATTGCAGGATTTGTATATTTGATAGTCATGCCAAATACAGCTACATCTTTATCAACTTGAAGGAAAAAATGAAAATCACATTCTATATTACATTTGATAAAGAGAGTTTATGATAAAGCAGTCATTCTCAAACTGGCATGTACATCAGATCACCTGGAGGGCTGGTGAAAATCAGATTGCTGAGCCCGACCCCCAGAGTTACTGATTGCATGGAGCCAGGTGGAGCCTGAGGATCGGCATTTCTTATGAGCTCCCTGGTGATGCTGATTCTGCCGGTCCAGGACCCACACTTTGAAAAACACTGACTTCAAGGAATCCTATGCTTCTAAAGCAGAGGAGAATCATTTCTTACTGATATTTTTCTCCCCCTGGTTTTACTACCAAACTTGAAATTTTTATGTTTGAGGTTAATTTAAACTGGAGCATTCAGTACATCTGGTCTGTGTGTGATTTGGACCCAGCACAGGGATTTTGCTCTTCCATTTAATCTTGGCTTGTGGACTCATGAGTGTCAGAGCTGATATTTCTGATTCTCCATTTGTGCCAACTTGAGGCTCATCTACCCAGTCAGACTTAATGTCACCTGCCCTCCCCACTGCCCGGTCATGTGACAGGAGATACATTTCAGTTCAAGGTTGGGAAAATATGATTACTCCCAAGACTAGAGAGAGAAAAGTTATCTGAAATATTTTCATAAAAATTAATGTTTATAATCAACCTTGTGACAGGAGGTAGTTTGTCAATGGTTGTGTTTGCTGTTTTATTGTGCATATGATTTAGCTGCCCATAATCAGTTTCATGAAACCTTACTCCTACATAAGATGATTCATTTCTTCATTTATTCACTCATTTGTTCAGCAAGTGCTTATTGATTAGTTACTTGGTGCCAACTTCTACACGAGACTGTGAACATAGAGACAAATGTAGACACCATCTAATCAGGCCATAAGGACTTCGTAATGAGTTTTTAGTTGTTTAAGGACAGAGGCATTTATGATTTTTGCATCGTGCCACCTCACTTCCTTGGTTAGTCTGTATTTGGCCGATGTTTTTGTTGTTGTGCTGTTTGGGGATGGCATGTATTTGCTGCCCAGCAATCCTTGTAAGTAAGTAATAACAGATGATAACCAGGTTTATTGGGTTCCTGCAAAGATGACCACAATTTTGAAAGAAGCTTGCAATTAAAGAGAAAAAATAAACGTCTAAAAATATATGTAAAATGCAGTGTGATTAGTAACAACAGAAGTGTTTTAGTGAGAGAGATGATTGATTTGTCTGTGATGCGTTGAGGAGTCTTTCTCGATGAGGTAATGCTAGAGGTGAGTTTTGAAAGTCGAATTATTATTCTCATGTTAAGTGTTAGGTACTGTTTCCCCTCAAGTGGCTCCTGGACACCAGCATTTTACCAGACTGAGACACACTGTAGCATAGGACTTTAGTCCAAGTCCAAGCGGGTGAAACCCAACTCTGCTACTTTCCAGCTGTGTGCCTTGGGACAAGATCACTTAATTTTCTGAGATTCAGTTTCCTCATCCCAAAAAAGTGAATAATATTACACTCCAGACAGGAGTGCTGAAAGGAATGAAATGAAATAATATTTGAAAAGCACTTAGCAGCATGCCTGACATGGTATAAGCATTTAATAAAACTATAGCTGCTTTAGGTATTATAATGATCACAGTGTTGATGAACGTCATATGACACAAAGTGGATCAAGCCAGTACTAGAAAATGAAGCCTGTTTATGGTCTATGCATCTGTTTTATGATGGGGTCCTTGGAGCTTTCCATGTACAAGAAGCATTGTAAATTGGCAAGGGCGGTGTTCTCTGCTGTATTCTCAAGTTTACTGAAAAGGAAACCCTTTATTCTTCACTGTGCTTCCGTGAGAACTGGGATACCACAGATCGCTTGTTGGTTCATAGCTGCCACAAATGAGCCTGCTCTGCTGGGGGGACTGTAGTTGCATTGTCTTTGTAGTTCATGGTTGAAAGCTGACCCTGAGTCCATGGTGCCAGTTCAAAATGGCGACGTACAGTGCTTCCTGCTTTACCAGGCAGGGCGCACATGTGGCCACCCTCTGAAAAGCTAGGTTATAGACATCATCTCATTTTTATCTTCGCAACTTTATAATGGCCTTTAAGGACTTGGGTGTGCCATCGTAACAATCTGGAAAAATGGATTGATTTGATCTATATATTCCGTGAAACACTAGGATATTCTCCCAAAAAGCCCCTGTTAGCCACTGCAAGTATGAAACACAGGTCTATGATGGGGTGAAGATTCACTTCTGGAAAGGAATCTTTGTTTTTAGAAAAGATAAACTGGAAGACACCTTTAAATTATATCTTTTCCTGGGCATAACTTGTGTGTGTCTGAGAAACTGATTCAGAAGTAAACTCTGTTTCATATGCATGAAGCACTTTCTCAAATAAGCCTCCCAAAAATCAAAGTGACAGTTTGATTTACCTTTTGTAATTCAAAAAATACCTTTTCAATATTGACACTAGAAATCAGCCTAACTATTCTACTCTGACATTGCTATTTTCATGTTTTTTCTTCTCACTGTGTCCACTTCTATACATTGTATATTTTACTTTTTACTTAATATATCATAAGTACATCTCAGATTGCTACATGGTTCTTATAATTATAATCTTTAATGACTACATAATAGTCCATCAAGTAGCTGAACCTAATTTATTTGGCCATTTTCCTATGGTTGAACATCTAGGCCATTGATTTTCTGACTTTTTTTTTTTCTCGCTACAGAAACCGTGTTTTAAGAAACCATATTTGGAAGCCAAATATGTTCTATTGATTCTTTGCAAATACTCTGGCTTATTTAATTTTCAGAAGTAACCTATGAAATAGGAACAATGATTATCCCACTTTCTAATGTGAAAATGGATGCTCAGGAAGATTTTAGAGATTGCTCAAGGTCACAGACCAAGTAGGTTATGGACTTGGGACTCGAACCCAGGTACCTCTGACTTCAGAGTGTGATTGCCCAGACTGGAGTGCAGTGGCACACTCCCGGCCACCGCAGCCTCAACCTCAGCCTTCCAAGTAGCCAGAACTATAGGCACACACTACCACACCTGGCTAATTTTTGGTTTATTGTAGAGACGAGGTCTCGCCAAGTTGCCCGGGAAGGTCTCGAACCCGCGGGCTCAGGCAATCTACTCGCCTCAGCCTCCCAAAGTGCTGGGATTACAGGCTGAGCCACCAAACCTGGCAGAGTGTAGATTCTTGGTGTGCAATACAACTCAGACCATGTGTGGAGGGAAAGGAAACTGGCATGGTTGCAGTGATTTTTAAAAAAACCCTCTGCACCTGCCCTGATGGGAAGTATCTAAATATCCAACTAAAGACAAATGTTTTCTGAGCATATGAAATGCAGAGAGCCTGGTGTGAACACTAGCCCACCTGAGGCTCTGGGGGATGAGCTCCAGGCCCCACCCATTTCTGCCCTGTTTGCCCGTTCGCCTTGTCTCTGTTTGGCTTCAGAATTCACCCTCACCAAGGACTGGAATGCGCATTCCAGTCCCCTTTGCGGGCTGCCTCTTCTCCCCTAAATATTTGCTTTCTGTGTATTCCCACTTCAGCCATTGCTCCAAGTGGCTCCTTCATGGGCTGTTCTCTGCTTCCAGCTGCGTTTTCCGTAGAGGCTTTCTAGTATCAGCAAATCCCTCTGTCACTAAGAACCTCAAGCTTTGCGACTTGTCCCTCCTCAGAATCCTGCGTGCCACTGGCTTTGGGGGAGTGGGTGGCCACCTGTACAGCGGCTCCTGCTTTCAATTGGTTTTCCTTTGTCACTTGAAGTGTACAGCCAGGGCAGCATCCTTTTTCGTTAGTGGCACAGCTCTCCCTGTGGACAAGGCTCCCTTTCTTTCCCTGTGCTAGCCGGAAACAAATCACTAATTAAATTTCACTTTTCATGGCTTCAGAAAAATGACAGGCTAGTGCCTCCAATTAATTTCTTAGACAGTGTTGAATAAGAGGCATGTTGCCTCCCGTAAAAACAGCAGGGTGAGAGGCGGAGGCTTCCCCTGCATCCCACCCCGCTGTCTTTGGGAAGGTTGGTGTTGTTCTGAGCCTTTCCTGCCCATGTTCCAGCAGCTGGCCCCGGCTTGCTTAGGGGGAGGGCTGCATTCCTTCACCCACCAAACACCACTGGTGGGGAGTCAACCGTGTGCCAGGTGCCAGGTGCCTCCCACTAGCGAAACGATAGCATATGAGGCAGACACAGCCCCTGCTCTGGAGAAACTGCCGGGCAGAATGGGGATATCAGGATGTGACAGTTTCAGGTATCTCTGAACATTCAACTAAATCGAGTGGACCAGGGCCAACTACATGGAGCCAGGAAAGGAATTAGTTGAGAGCAGTAGGACCCTGTCTTAGGTAATGAGGTTACAGAAATGAATCAACATGGTCCTGGCTTTAGAGAAACCCAAACTCTAGTGAGAAAGTCACTTAAGAGACCAATTCCAATGCGACGTGAGAGGTGCCTTGACAGCAGAATGCACAGGGAACCGTGGCTTCATGGAGGGAGTGTGTTGCCCTTTTGTGGGTTCAGAGGTAGCTCTGAGAAAGAGCTGATCCTTGAGCCACTTTCAAGAGTTTCCAAACAGGTTAATAGAAAGAAGAATGCTTCAGACACTGAGACTATTATATGCAGAAGTCCGGGCCAGGATACATTCAGGGAGCAGAAAAGAACTAGATGTATCAAAAAGATGATACACTAAGGAGTGTACCTGAGGGGGCTGAGCTGACAGTGTGCAGGAGGCACGCCACCATGGGGTGAGCGTGGCCTGGTTTTGACTTGGAGCTTCATCTCAGAGGTGATGGAAGATGGAGATGAGACAAGCACCTGGGCATGAGCCCTAGCTAGCTCTGCCACTTTCCAGGTGTGTGACCTTGGTGGGTTCCTCAGCCTCTTCTTCTATTAATTTGGATAATAGCACTAACACCATAGGGTTGTCTTAGAGATTACATTCAATAATGCACATGAAGCCCTTTGCACGAGAGCTGGCCTTAACTAGATGTTTGGTAAATATTAGCTACTCTTGTTGTTACCAGTGTTGTCCATGTTAATATTGGTCACCATGGAGGGCAGCGAGGCAGGCTGGGCAGTGAGGGACTTTAAAGTGAAATGGACCTGGGTTCAATCCTAGCTCTGCCATCATTCATTATATGGACCCAGGCATGTCACCTAATCTCCCCGAGCTTCCTTAACCTCCTCTGCCCACAATTATAGAAAACAAGTGTTGGTAACCCAACCCCTTTCTTGACACATAGATCCTCAATAGACGACGGGTATTATCATCATCATCATCATCTACCTCTGTTATCTGCATCAACAACAATGTTGATAGCAATAATAGCCAGGAGAGTAACGTAAGGTGGGCTCCATTTCAGAGAGGTGAGTGCAGGACTTTAGACTGAAGGACAGGGAACCAGTGGACCAGACTAATCCTCTCCACATCTGAAATCCCTGGGGCAACATCATCTTATTTTCATCATCATTTTCCAGGTCTGATATGGCGTCCCTAAATTTGCGCTTTTAAAAGTTCTTTAGAGAATTTTGCTTTATCAGCATGTGGCAGATCAGAGAACCTTCACTGGACATAATTTGTGATGCTGTGAGGCCTGGGGCAGAAACAGAAGAGGGTCCCAGGGGCAGAATGGGAGACACCTCTGGGTTTCTTAAGCCCTGGCATGCCTCCCATTCAACCAGGAAACTCACCCACCGCTGCCAGTATAGAGGGAGAGTTCCCAACAGGGAGATTCCAGGCATCACGAGGGCTTGCCACATCTCTGCTGGAATTTTCTGTATCCCTGTTTCTGTTCCTGCTGGATTCGGGGTCCCAGCCTGACTTCACTCCAACATCTGCTTCTTCTCTTGCACTTGACAACTGGCTCTTTGGGCTTTCTCTTTGTTGGTCTGTTAATATATTTATTGTTTACTTTTTATTCCAATCCTTTAAATACCAAATGAAGTCATGCTTGTGGTAACAACTCAAGCATAGAAATGACTAAATTAAAATGAACCTTCCATCTTTTCCAATCCCTCCCCAGCTTCCTCATTGCCATTGACAATTAGTGTGTAGTCCTCATATACTGGGGACGCCAAAAAAAAGTATACACATTTTAAGCGATGTCATCTATGTATGACTTTTTGAAGTTGAATTGAATGATGGTAGCCATGAGTAGTATGATGTTTGCTCAAAAGATGGTGTTTATTGAATGAATGTTAGCATCACCATGAGACAGGCAGGGCAGTCAAAGAAAATGGCAGAAGCAGTTGTTCAAAGAGCGCAAGACCATTTTGAAGCGGTATTTAAAATTCAAGAATGTTGTGGAAGTACGACAATGGAGGTGTGATTATGCAACAGAACCCCCAACACGCCTAACAATTGCATGCATTCATGATGAGTTTGAGACGCGTGGTCCCATATGTGATATGCACAAGGGAAGATCCGGAGGCCTCACCCAGCAACAAGTCCTGCAGTCATTTGTCATCATCAGAAGTGTCCGGTCACTGATAGTAACCACTGTGAGCACCTCTTGTAATTGCAGAAGTCAAACATGACTTGTATTCATCTTTTGTTGTCGGTATATATTGACTATTACAAGTTTAATAGTTTTTTTCCTTTCTTAAAATGTGTATACATTTTTTTTGGCACCCTCATAGCTATTTCCCTTTTCTTATATGTACAAACATATCCACAGGCAGGTTTTTGCTTTGTTTCAGCTTGATTTCACAAACCTGTGGAGTTATAGAATGCAGCTTATCTTATTACCTATATCAACTGCTACAAAAAATGGTGGTCATCTCTCCACAATAATACAAATTCTCCTTATTTTATTAACAGCTATGGTAGCCCTATAATTGGCTTACCCAGTTCCCATTCTCAACCTCCTTCCTATTGTTTTGCAAACCTGAGCAATTCAGCAACAATCTTCTATCTTTCCAGACTGGCATTTTTCAGTCCTTCTGGACAAATTCCCAATGGTGGGATTACTTATTTTTGACATTCTGTCCCCTGATCCTGGGCCACAGCATCTTGTTTCTTTCTCTGATCCAACCGAAGTTTGATAAGATTTCAGTTCCACAGCACTATTGCAGCAATGAGAAAACAGCCACCAGGGACTGCCTCCAGATATTGTCAAGAAAAGGGAAGTATTTATCATGCAAAAGTAGTATCTACTTACAGACGGTGAAATGACCATTCTTTATGGAGTTTTTCTTCTTATTTGACATCTCAACTGTCTATCCCAACATGAACACTTGTTGTTTTCCTCTATGACTAATATAATTTAAATCCCAAGATGGCCAACGGCACAATAGCAATTTTTGTTTTTTTAAATGAAGTATGCACAAGCTTAATTTTATAGATTTATAAAAAGAGAAAAATATTTCATCTTAGTGAAAAATAAAAAATGCAGAAAATCCACTAGCATTTTTTCCAAAAATATTATGAGCATTATGATGTAGCAATGCCATTGATAAAAACCCACCTTGACCACATTTTTTGTGCTTAACCATCCTTTCTTCTCAGTACGCATTCCAGTGGGAAAGAGCACAGAGTAGACGTGATTAAATTATCAGGCAGAAACACATGACTATAAGTAATTGACTCTCTCATGTTTCATGAGCCTTAACCTCACACTTCAGAATGTTTATTTCCTTTATTTCAAAATGTTTATTTACTTTTTCTCTATGGACTTTAATTAATTTTGCCTTTGGCTTATAAACAGGTGAAACTGAAAACTTTTTTATTTGCATTTTTATCTTGAAGCAAGTTAACTAATTAAACTTTCCTATTTGGTTTCACTACACTGTGCCAGAGCCATAGGAAAATGGCTGACAGATTCATAGATTTGTGACTGTTTTTCTAATGAAGAAACAGAAGGAGCTTTTGGAAATTATGATGGTTTCATGTAAATGCTAGAGGTGAAACTTGTATTAAAGGTCAGCCCATCTTAGGAAGAAAAATGAGCAAATGATTCCATTATAAGTAGAGGTAAAGGAAGGTTCTAGAAACAACATACCAGTACACTCCCCATAATCCCCACACACAGTATAGAATGAATTCAGATAGAAATAGAATGTGAATGTTATAGTTCTCAATAGTGTTACTCAACTGGTAGAAAAGAGGAATGACCATGGCGTAATGTGTATGAATTTCAGCCTGATACATGACACGTTCTTTCATGAAATCTTAGGGATTTAAAAAAAATAAGAATGCAATTTTTTAAAAAGGTAGATATTTAAGACACTCTTAGAAAAGATATTGATACTTGTAGCACATTTAATTGATAAAGGATTAGTCACAAGATTATATAAAGAGCCCCTAAACTCAATAAGAAATAAGGCAAAAAAAATTACAAAATAGCTAAGAGATATAGTCGTTTTGCAAAATGAGAAACACAAATGATTAATAAGTATATAAAAAGCTGTTCAATGTCATTGACTATCAGTGAAATTCAAAATAACATTTAGATATAATTATATATATAACTATAGTTATATAATATTTTATATAATTATATACATAACTCTATATATAATTATATTTTATGGCTACCTGACAGGTAAATATTAAGTCGAGAAGTGTCAACTGTTGGTGACAACTTGAGAAAACAGAGGCCTTTATCGACTGCTGTTGGGAGTGTAAATTGGAGCGAGAAGTAAATTGGAGTAAAGAACAGTTTGTCATTATTTACCAAAGTGAAAGATGTGTAACCTGCTCCTAGGACTATCCCTGCAAGGAATTTTCATTTCTGCACCTGGGCACAGAGATGAGAACATTCCTAGAAGCATTACTAGCAGCAGCAAAAGTAGGAAACCATCTCCAAACTCGCTGACGGAAGCATAGCTAAGTAGCCAGCAGGGCAGACATCGGGGGAACTGCTCGACAGCAGTGACAGTAGGTTTCCAGAACATGCTGTGCTGTGGAACACGCAGTTTGCAGAGAAATGCATACAGATGATTCCATTTCTGTCGAATTCCCAAAACACAAAAAGCTACTCAGTTTAGAAACAGATGAGGAGTAAAACTATGAAGCAACACAATGGATAATTGATTTAAATTTTCAGATAGCCGTTTTCCTTGGAGGGAAGGAGGGAGATAAGGTCAAGGAGGGGGCACACAGGGTCTCTAGTAGCATTGTAATGAGATATGTCTTAAGTAAATGGCAAAGCAGACACCTTAAGCTGGGTGATGGGTACAAGTGTTAATTGCACTATTTCTTATACCTTGCTATATGCCGTATATGCGAGTGTACATATATATACATATGCACATACATATGTTCCTGTGTATGTAAAAATAATACATAATTATAAAAAGAAATATGAGCTATAGAACATTTATCAGGCACAAATCTCATCTCATTCAACATTTATATCAATAATTTATTAAAATCATGGCTCCACCAGTGTAGATGAGGGATGACAGTGATTGAATCCGGTTTCCTAAAAGGTATGGATAAGCTGCAGCCATGAACTGATGATTTAATGAGAAAGGGATGAAGATAAAGTCTTCCCCTTGAGATTTTTAACAGCCAGCTCACTAAATCAGGGTGAGACACCCTATGTTAAACAGCAATTCATGTGAAAACAATGTTGGGGTCTTAGTTGACCACAAGCTCAAAAGGAAACTTTTGTACGATTACCTGTCAAGAGACCTAATTTCCACTTTAGGAACAGTGATCATTCTACCAGAGCTAACACAGGCCTGGTTTAATCGAGGGAGCACAGCTGATAGTAACTCCCACACCTGCCCCACAGGTAAACCTTGATCTGTTCAGCAGGACCTAGCTCTGCTGCCTCGGCCCCCAGGAAAGAGATGCAGTGGCTCAGTGTCCAGTCATAGACAAGGAAAGGAACTTGGGCTTGAGGTCTCAAGACTTGAGATTGAATTTCCTCTGCCTCCTTTTGATGATAAAGTCTTAGATCCGTTTTTATCTTTCTCTGAGTTTCAGTTTCCATCTGTTTAAATGAGGATCATGTTACCTATTGCTGAAGGCAACGAGACTAAATAAGAAGCAACTAGCAAATTATTTCTTTCCTAATATCAACACTGAAAATCACGAATAAGAGCAATTCTTTTTTTCATTTTATTTCAAAGATGTGGGGTTCAATTCAGGGTTAGGTATACAAATTATGCAAGTGCCCTTGTTGATGAAGTGTGCCCCCCCGCCCCGGCAGTTTCCCACTAATGCCAATCCCTTTCTTATAGTATTATGATAATTGTTCAAGGTCCACTTATGAGTGAGAACATATGGTACTCTGTTCTTTGCTTCTGTGATAGATCACTGAGTATGATCAACTCTAAATCTATCCAAGTTGCTGCAAAGTCC
>CAUYQG010281246.1:0-25719 GCA_963574415.1 Tarsius wallacei | reverse complement strand
TTCATACTTGTCATTTTGGTTAGAAATCAAACCTTATTCACGATTTCTGAAAGAACTAGAAATTGACCTTCCATATGACCCAGCAATTCCCCTATTGGGAATATACCTGGAGGAACTCAAATCATTCTACAAAAAAGATACCTGCACACGCATGTTTGTTGCAGCTCTATTCACAGTAGCAAAAACATGGAACCAACCAGGTTGCCCGTCGAAGGTGGGCTGGATAAAGAAAATGTGGTACATATACACAATGGAATATTATGCAGCCATAAAGAAGGACAAATATATGGACTTCGCAGCAACTTGGATGGATTTGGAGTCTTTCATACTCAGTGATCCATCACAGAAACAAAGAATAGAGTACCATATGTTCTCACCCATAAGCGGATCTTGAACAATTATAATACTATAAGAAAGCATTTGGCAGTAGTGGGAAACTGTCAGGGGATGGGGGGTGGGATTGGCAGTTGAGGGAAACTGCTAGGGGAGGGAGGGGCATACCTCATCATCAAGGGTACCTGCATAATCAGTGTTTGTATACCTAACCCTGAATTGTACCCCACATCTATATAATTACAAAAAAAGATTTTTTTAAAAAAGAAATGCCTTATTCAGAAACTCTACCTCAATAATTCTTCTCCATGAGGTAGTCTTCCAGTTTGCAGTGGAATGATTGAAGCTCCTCACTGTCATTACCTGACCCAACTCTGAGGTTTCCTACATTATTTATAAGATATATTTTGTGGTCTGGTCTCATTTAAGTTACTAAATGTTTATAAAATAACACCTTGTTGCTTTTTAATTAATTAGGATGAAATTTGCTTCCATAGAAATATGCTTCTGTCACCTAGTAAGATTTTTAGGTTACAGTTGTCTCTGCTGTCTCCTCACAATGCATGCTGCCTCTTGCTCACTTCTATCCTTTGCTCACAGTCTATGAACTAGCATCACAATATCCTCTGTCTACGGCTATCTCTATGAGATTGCAATTATGTTAACATTTTTCCTTCCGTCATTTATTCAAATTGATATTTACTGGTAACTTATTATGTATAAGGCATTGTGCTATCTACACTGTGGAGAAACAAAAATATTTAGAGTCCATCATGTAAGCATCCTAATGTTCATATTTTTTAGGATCCTAATATTTATTTGGAAACATTTATATATTGTGGCTTGTCTTTTCTTCCACTTCCTATACATATTTGTTGTTCCATCTGAAGAGATATCTACTTTGTCATCTCTTTTTAATCCAGGCAGTCAACTGAATTATCTCCAGGATCTTCGAGAAAAGTCTCTGTCAATCTGTCCTGTGTTCTTTTTCTTTCTCAATTATCCCCTAATTTTTAGAATAAAAACCACTACCTAGTTTGTGATAGTATGGTGCTAGTGATGGTTTTGCTCGCAAACATTACATCTCACTTTGCTGAATTGGGATATCGTCTTTCTTCACTCTCATAAGACCAAACCACCATTTGCTATAGGCTTGTTTTCATTTATAGACAATTAAGAAGTTGTAGATAGACTTGCTGATGAAGGGAAGGAGTGCATCAAAGTCCATTATTCTAGACAACAATGTCTAGTCCACAAAGAGTATCCCTGTCCCTTTTATAAGAGGAAAGCACACTCTTTAGCCTTTTGGACCATGCTTTGTGAGGTGAGCAATGGACTAGGGAGAGAGAGAGAGAGAGAGAGAGAGAGAGAGAGAGAGAGAGAGAGAGAGAGACACAGAGAGAGAGAAGAGACAGAGAGAGACAGAGAGACAGAGAGAGAGAGAGACAGAGACAGAGACAGAGACAGAGAGAGACAGAGAAAGGTGGGAAAAGAGAGTAAAGATAAAGATATCTATTGTTAGGAATCCAATATAGAATTCGGAACTCTACCAAGAGCTAGTTTACATAAGATATAGCATTTGTTTCTACCCTTATTTTTACTCCTCACAAACATGATATAATTGGATACCATTTCATAAATCTTTAATAATCATTAATAAACCAACTGTTCCAAACCCTTTAAGGGTCTAAGAGAAATATTGTGCCAGGTGCTAAGCAAGATAGGAGAAATATACAAATCTATACCTGCCTTCAAGAAGATTTTGCCCAGCTGTGGCAATGAGACACTGCGAGGCAGTATAAGGAGTCGCAAAAGGAGTTAAATAGCCATTTAAGTACTAAAAAATTCAAAATGAGAGGGTAACCATTAAGCTGAGAATCTGAAAAACTGAGTTCTAGCCCATCTCCACCATTTCCTTGCAATATGCTTGGGCAAGTCATTTCTCTTTCAAGTCTCCTGCTTCCTCCCTCCCACTCTCTCTCCTAACATAAAAAGGAGAGAGACAGACAGACACACACACACACACACACACACACACACACACACACACACACGAAAAAGAAAGAAGGAAAGAAAAAAGAGATCATCTCAAACGTAAGTTAACATTTGGCGTGATTACTAATGAGCTCTATTGTGCTGCCCAAATTGAGGTGTACGGTTAGCAATGTCCCCGAACTGCCCTTCATTTCTCAGACCGACATCTGGGTCCAAATTTTTCCTAATTCAATAACAAGTCAGGGCTACGAACCAAATTTTTTCATCCTCATGCAGTTTTTAATTTTTCCTGCGTCGAATAGTATGCATCTTTCAAAATGATTATTGTGACTCATAGAAAAAGCTTAAAATACATTCTTGACACGATTTACTGAGATAAATGTTTCTTTAAAACACAAAGACGGGGGGAAGGAGTAACTCTACTCCTATTAGAGGGAACAAGGTGAGCAACCAGTTCCTTAGGATCTGGAAGACTATATATTCCAAAACTGTTGAAAATCAATTTCCTCTGGCAGAGAAGACCTGTTAAGCCATTATTGGGTAACAATTAATCGCAGAAATAAGTTGAGTACAGGTAGCAGGGTAGTGAGGGGGGCTCGACAGATGCAGCTGAGAGCGGGAAGAGGCTCAAAGAGGTGAAAAGCTGCAAAACATTTGCCCAGTTCACAATATCATCCAGAGCCATCCCCAAAGTAACCCTCGCGGCAGTCTCGGACCCTGGACGCCCAAGTTCGCACGCTTGCAGGCATTCTATTGATTCACACTTGCGTCTTTCAACAGGTAGCGCCAATTACAGTCCCCAGAGCACGATCCTTCCCAGGTTACTGGCCAATATAGCTGTCAGTCAAATACCTCACCTGCTTTTCTAAATTCTCCCCTCCCCCTTTCATCGGCTTTACCTCCGGCCTATCCACAAATTTCCTCCGCGCCCCGAGACCGCGGGACTTGGCCCCCATCGAGTCTAGGATTGGCGCCGACGCTACACCCGCCCTCTGACGTCACCGATAATCCCGCCCCCTTCCCCCGCCCCTTTCGGCCGGGAAAGGAGGAGGCGGGGCGCGCGAGGGCCGGCTGGGGGCGGGGCCTGCCTCCCACGGCGGGAGGGCGGAGCCTGCGGTGGAGCCTGCCTGCTCGGTTAGGACCTCGGAGAGCGCCAGGCTCCGCGCGACCTGAGGGACTGGAGAAGCGGCCGGAGCTGGGGTGGACCGACGCCTGCGAGCCCGCCTCCCTCCGCGCCCTCGGCTTCCCGGGCTGGCAGGCGGCTAGTGGCGTCTGAGGAAGGTGCCTAAGTCCGGGGTCAGATAGTCATCCCTGTGGGACGCCGCCGCCGCCGCCGTCCAGCCGTGGCTCCCTCACACCTGTGTGTGTGTGTGTGTGTGTGTGTGTGTGTGTGTGAGCGATCCGTGCGGATGTCTGCGTGAGGGTGCTTGTGTGCGTTCCGGCTGGGCGCGCGAATGTCTGGGTGAGGGTGTTTGTGCGTTCGCGCGCCCGCGGGCGAGAGCCCCGCGCCTCGGCGCTCTGCCCAGGGGAGGGACAGCGGGAGCGGCGGCTCTGCGCGCCCAGCAGGCTGAGGCTGGACTCGGGCCGCAGCCGCCGCCGCCGCCGCCCCCCGTCCCCCGAGGGCCGCCGCCGTGCCGCGGGGAGAGCGGACCGCGGGCGGGCGAGCGCGGCGGCTGCTGCGGGCAGAGGAGGAGGGAGGGGGCAGGAGATGAGGGAAGGGGGGACGACGCGGGGGCTAAGGGGGAGGCGGAGGGACAAGTGGAAGCAGCCGGCGTCGCCGCTCGCCCCTCCCGTCGGCTGTTGCTGTGGGTCACTCGCAGATGTTTCGGGGTCCTGGCGATTGGGGTGGGAGATAGCAAAAGGCCTTCTCCCCACCCCCCCGCTCCCCAGTTTCCTACTGGAAAAAAAAAAAAGGTGCGTTGAAGATGATGGGCAGAGAGCCCGGAGGTGGTGGCAGAGTAAACACCGGCTTCCTCCAACCTCGTTTTTCTGAAAATAAAATATTCTGAGCCGAACGTGTGGACTGAAAGCCCGCCCTTAAAAGAGAGACGGAGAGTCTTGGGTCTGTTGGACTCTGGTTTGATTGTATAATAATGATGATATAATGCTAATGATGATGATGACACTGCCTTTTATTTTTACCCCAGTGCTGATAAAGCGGTAGCTACAGCTGGGGATAAAGCCCTTGAAAATCCGATGTATGAGGAGGGAATACTGTTGCGTTTGGGGTTGTTGTCCTTTCTTCATCTATTTGTAAAGGATATTCTTTTCCGAATTAAAATTTGACGGAATGAAGCTTGACTCTTTTCTCCAGTCGATTATAGCCAATGTTCATAAGATGGGGACTGGCTAATGAAAAGATAAAGGCTTTTACCCAGGTATAATTCCATGTGTTAAGTCACTCCATCCCCCTTTCCTGTGAATTTCTCAACAGGGTGTAAAATGAAGAAGTTTAATTTCCGAAAAGTTTTGGATGGCTTAACTGCCTCCTCCCCTGGCAGTGGTACCAGCGGTGGCAGTAACAGTGGTGGTGGGGCTGGAAGTGGTTCCGTGCACCCAGGAGGGACTGCAGGGGTTCTCAGAGAGGAGATTCAGGAAACCCTGACTTCGGAGTATTTCCAGATTTGCAAGGTACGTTTTGAATTGGCTCAAGGCTTGTTATTTCTTTATTACCCTACTGTGAGGAAACACGGGGGAAAAACACACCAGGAACTGGGAGTTGTTGAGATACCAGCATCAAAGAATCGCGTGCAGAAAACCCTGTGGATAGATCAGTTTGAGTTAATAAAGATATTTCAGGCATCGATTCGGCCTTAATTTAAGGGGAAAATGAGCAAGTAGAGTTTGCAAGATAATATTAAAGTAGTGGACAAAAATATTATTCAAATATTTATGTGTAAGTAGTAAACTGAAGGAGGAAATAGCCATTTGATTTCCTGTGTTATCATTCAGTGAAACTAATTTTTTTCATCGATAAATTCTGAATAAAAACATCTCCAATTCTCAAACTTTTCATAAATACGTAAACAAGCAAACAAATGCGCAGGCTTAGCACTTGTAAAAAGTAAAAATAGTGTTCTGGTTTAGTGCGAAAACACTTTAGGTAATTATACTTTGATGCTGAACTTCTGATGAATAAGCAAAAGAAAGAGCTTCTGAAGAGGAGAGAACATGAGAATTTATAAAACA
This sequence comes from Tarsius wallacei, assembly GCA_963574415.1. Lineage (NCBI taxonomy): Eukaryota > Metazoa > Chordata > Mammalia > Primates > Tarsiidae > Tarsius > Tarsius wallacei. Next base: position 20,202 of record CAUYQG010281246.1, on the reverse strand, counting down.
AGCATTATGTTAATGCCCAGAGATATTGTTATATTTTCTGAAAAGTGATTTATATTTTTTATTGTCCTTTTTGGAGTTGCTTTGGAATGTACTTTTGACCTACTATACACAATAAAAAAGCCACTAAGTCAGTGATGTGATACAAATGAATATAATTTTAAAAATGTTTGACTACAGAAATATAAGACTTGGGAAATCACAGAGATTATCAACACTTTTGATAGCTTAACAAAAGAAAGGTTTTTACGAAATTATTAAAATTATTTTTCTGTAGAAGCAAATGATGTACAATGAGAAGTTTTAATCGTTGCCTCAACTTCTATTTTAAGTCATTATAAAAACATTAAATCTATAGTTATTAGTTTACATAAGTGCAAATTTATTTAGAATTAGGTTAGATAAACATATTCAATTCTTACCTACCTTGTGAAATTTGTATACAATAGTGATTTTTTTCCTCAATATGAAATAATAGATATTCTGTCAGACTGAGGAAGGGCTTAATAGTGATCATGAGACAAATGTGTAAAAGAGTTCTGGAGGCCAAACTTGAACACTAGACAGGAGAATTATGCCCTGACTGTCTAATTTTTGGCATATTGCTATTTTCATTTCAGATTATGAGAAAAATTTTCAAATCTGTCAAATGGATGCGATAGTGAAACAAGAGAATTTGAGTAGAGGTAAAATTGATATAGAAAAGAAAGTCTTCTGAAACAGCAACATTGGGCTGTTGAGGTATAAAGGGACAGAGAGAGTATTATATAAAAAAAATTCAGGAAAATGCTGAATGCAAGAGAGGAAAATGGAATATATAGTCATTTTTCTATTTATTCAGACAAGAGATGGTGATGGAAAGTGGCAGTAAATACTACTTCAAAAACATATGGCATAGTACGAAAGCACTGGCTTAGGAATCAGAAAATTTGTGTTTTTTTTAAAGCTCTGCCACTTGCCAGACATAAAATCTTGGGTAAACCATTTATCTTCCTTGAGACTTGATTTCTGCAGCAGTAGTATGGGAATAAGTATTTATGTTCTCCTTAACTAGAAGAGGATTATTGGGAAGATCAGACAGACAAAGTGAAGGCAATGAATAAGTGGAAACGGTGATAAAATGTTTATATTGTTAAAATTTTAAAAATCACCTGTTTACGGTGGAATAAATATAACCAGTGGGTTATAATAATATTAGATTATGATTTTTAAAGAAGTTAAAAGGATAGATAGCTACATAAGCTGTGCACGAAAAGTTTTGAAGCTTATTAAATGTAGAAAATACCATGGCATCTTTGGATAGGAATATAGCTAATTTTTGGAAGGCGGTTATATGACTGTATTATAGGTTACCTGGTCTATAATAAAATATATGAAAATTAATTGAGAAAATTCTAAAAATTGAACTATTACTGAAATGGGGACTTTATTTAGACTTACCAATTTAATGTGCAGAAAATATTCTATTCTGAGTACTGGTTCCTTTTGGGTACTTCTACCTTTCAAAAAGGCCAAAATTAAAGTATAAATGTAGTCTCTGTTCTTTTGAAATCCATCCTCCTCTCTACTATCTGTTCAGTCGTCAATATCTATCTATTCTATTTCTTTGGTATTTCTGAAATTTATGCCCTATTCTATTCTATTCATTTATTTATTTTAAAGATGTGGGGTATAATTCAGGATTAGGTATACAAGTAGTCATTGTACAGGTAAAGTTTGGGCCTCCCTTTGGTCCCCATTTTGCCTGATTTGAGGTCAGGTAGATTTAGGCCCTTTTCTCCATCATTGGTACGTGTTCATTCCATAGTATTTTCTTACTTGGTCTTTCGAAATCTCTTCCTAACTGATCTGCTCTGTTATTTTTTTTTTTACTTTATTACACTTCATTTTGTTGTAATAATGATTATTTCTAAAATACAATGTTAATCAAGTCATTTCCCTGCTACAAATTCCATGTTGGTTTCCATAGAGCAGTGATACTCCTCAAACAAAAGTATTTTATGAAACCTCAGTAAATAGCATCTATTAAAACAAATAAATGTAGTACTTTACTGGCATACATTTGTTTTATAAATTATAAGAATAAATTATACAGCCAATCAATATAAAATTTGTTTTTCATATTTTGTTTTTGTTGTGTAATATCTTTCACAAATAGGTAATAGGACATTTGCTAGCCCTAAAAAAGTAAAAGTATAAAGCTACACCTTTCATAATCAATGACATATCTGTAAGAAGTTCAAAAACACACAAATGGTGGAAGAAGCTCTGATTCATGGTCAGCTAAAAACAAGTTAGTGCACCGAATTATTGCAATCTGTTTTACCTTCAATATGCATACATTTGAATGCCCATGTTGTCTATTTGTGACATAATGAAGTGTCTTTCCTGAACTTGGATCTGTGAGAAACAATTTAAAACTACTGCTCTATTCAGTACATTTTAAACTATTTAACTTGATTTGTATATAGTTCCCTTCAGAAGAGATTCTTGTTTACTTTTCCATTCTCATTTCCTTGATTCCCTAGGCATATTGCATTTCCTGACAGCACCATATTTTCTCATATCACAATGTCTTTTCTCATTCTATTGCTTCACTAGAATATCTCTTTCACCTTTCATATAATTGGAGAACTCTCAGTTACCTTTTATCTCATAGTTCAAATACTACCTCCATGAGACCAGCTATGACCAGGGTTATTATTTTCCCCTATTCTCTGTTTTTCTACAGCATGTGGCATGTACCAATAGTGTGAATTTGGCACCTTCTTGTTATTAACAGATTAAAAAAATCTGTCACTGCCATTATACTATAAACTCTTTGAGAAGTAAATATGTTTTTTGCGTTTTTGTTTGTTTGTTAGGGTGTTTTGTTTGTTTGTTGTCATTGTTAGGGTGTCCCACCTAGCAGACAAGTGGTTCTCAATTCTGGCTGTCTACACACCACCCTAGTCTTAGAAAATCCAAATCTCTAGGGATGAGTCCTAGGAACTTGCATTAATTTTAAAAGGCCCTTCAGGAGATTCTGATGCCCAGTTAGTATTGGGAACCATGATAGTGGACACTTGATATATTTTTCAGATGAATGAAGCAGTATGTATGTAGTTGCTTAATAAATTGAAGAGGGATTAAAACGGAAAGTTGTTAATAATTATGTATGTCTTAAACATTTTATTTTTTATTGAAAATACATAAACATACAACTTACAGATCACTTGATAAATAACTAAGTTTCTTTCTTGAGTGATGGTTTTCTGGCTGGAGTTCTGGGCAGACTACTCTTCTATAAGCCATCCCAAATTAATCTGTACAGCTTTTCAGTTTTGGCTTATTTAAAGCAGGGAAAAAAATTTCATGCTTTTGAAGCAAGCTGAGTGTTAAGTCCTTCTAGATTATATAGATAGTCATGTGTCACTTAATGATGGGGATACATTCTGAAAAATGCATCATTAGGTGATTTCATTGTTGTGTGAACATCATAGAGTGTACTTGCACAAGCCTAGATGGTGTAGACTACTACACAGCTGGGATATATGGTATAGCCTGTTGCTTCTATGCTACAAACCTGTACAGCATACTGTAGGCAATTATAGCACAATGATAAATATCTTTGTAGCTAAATCTATATAAACTTTAGAGAACTTCATCTGTAAGATATCCCATTTGACCTTCATAATAGTCATGTAAGGAAGTCAAAGAAAGTGTTAATATTTTTTGTTTAGGTGATAGGACATCTGAGACCAGAGAATTTAAGCAGTATCCTAGGTCTCCAAGTTGGTAAGAGACATATCTACATTTAACATTCTGTTCTTCATTTCTTAAATCAAGCATCTTTTTTTCATCTTTCTTGCTTTCTAGAAAAGACAATATGATAAATTCCTCAGGAAGCACAGAGACCTTGAGAAGGTAGAGATTATTTTATTGATTCTTCCTTAAAAATATATTCCAAATCTGATCACATCTCTTCACTTCCACCACTGCTACCCTGATCTAAGCCTTCGCTGTCTCTTGCCTGGACTAGTACTCTAGGGCCTTCTAAGTGTTCTTCCTTTTTTTACTCAGACCTCGCTACAGTCTTATCTCACACTAGGTAGAATTCTTCTACAGTTTAAATCATATGGCATCCCTGCTCAAAACTGCCCATTGGTTTTCTATTTCTCTTAAAAATAAAATAATAAGTCCTATTGTGTTTTACAAAGCTCTTAAGTTCTCTACACCCAACAAGATTTATTTTCAACTGTTATTTCTATTATTTAGCTATATAGGGCCTCTTGCTGTTTCAAAGACATGATTCTTCCCTCGTGACTTTTGTATTTTTTGTTTTCTTTACCTGAAATACTCTACCTCCCACCCCTGGAAATAGTTACTCCCTTCACTTTACTTGCTATCTTCGCACTATTCAGTTCTTAGTTCAACTGTTACCTTCTCAGAGACAACTTCATTAACTGTTTCTTGCCCCCTTTACTCTCTACCCTTATACTGATTACTTTTTCTTACAACACTTAAAATTACCTATTAAATTACATATTTGCTTTTTGTTTGTTTCTCTCATTAGAATGTAAACTCCATGAAGGCAAGTTTTTATTTTGTTCACATCTGTATCATCAAGGTATAGACCAGTGTCTTCCCATAGATGTCATTCAAATATTTGTTGAATACATAAGAACAAGGAAACTGATAGTGATGTGTTAAGAGCAAACTAGATATTATTTGGAACAGCTTTTTGGAGATGCTTTTATGAAATAAATTTTTTATTACATAAAGAGAAGGAAACAGCTAGTGAAAGAGTAATGCCATTTTAGGAATGTGCTATATAATTTTCAAAAAGATGTGGAAAAGAAGATTGTAGAAAGATTCAATTAAATTTATTTCACTTTTTATTGAGGAAGATAATAGGAACATTCTTGTTTCCAAATGATCCTTTTAGGGGAACAGTTCAGAAGTATTAGATTGACAGTGACAAACACATGGGATGTTCTAGGGCTAACTAACAAAATAGACAAAAATAGATATATCACCAGAACCAGATGGTATAATCCCTAAAGTTCTGAATAATCTCTTAAATTAGCCAACTCAGTATTCATAAACATTTATAAGCTGTTTTTTATAAATGGTCATGATGTCAAAGATGGCATGTAGATGACTAGTGTAACTTCTGCAGGAAAATGGATTTATAATCATGATCCTCATATTAGACATAAGATAAGACCTTTTTAGGTAAATAGATATAAAATCAGAAATACGAGCACGGACTGTAGAGAGTTAGTCTTTCTAGGATCCTGGGACACTGAAAGGAGAGTAAGTGCCCAGATATCCCTGAATACTATCTCTTCCTCAAGATTTCCATTTTCTCCACATTTCCCTGATTTTATATTATTTTACTTGAGTGGTTCTGAAACCGAGATTAGCACAAAATCATGATCACTGTTCTATATTTCTGCAGTTTCACCCATCAAAAGAATGTAGAAAATTCTCTGAGATGTGTGGACCTGTTTCATTTCTATACTTATAAACTGGTAGAATAAAAGGTAATGCAGTTGACACTGTAGGATAACTAATTATGGATATAGCATCTGGCAATGACTTAATTCTCCTGTTACTAAAAAGGACAATAGAGGATGGGCATCTTTAAGAACGATAATGAAGGAAAACCAAGTAGAATTAAATAACCTTGTTAAGCCTTATATGTTAGCAAGCATACGAACCAAAATAATTAAAATTAAAAAAAATTTTTAGGAACCAGAAACCAAAGCCAGAATATTCAGTACTCCAGTCTGTCTGCTTTGCTTATCCTGAGAGTGTAAGGGAATAGGTGTAGGCTTGAGTAAGGGATTATAGACATGTAGAAAGAATGCTTACAGATTTTTCAAGTTACTATAGAGAACAACCGCATTTTCTCACAAAAGTCCTTTGGTGCTAATATTTATCAGTAAATTGGGTTGTTGGACTCAATTAGTATGGCAGTTTTTATGTTCTTAAAAGCAAATAGTGCCATCGTACTTTGCGTATGTCTCAATATAGAACTAATTTAGAATCTTAAATAATTTTCAAATATGTTTATAGGATTATTACTATTGATTAAGTTGAATTCCTAAAAGTTTAATGCATTTCTGTAGACATTTTTCTGCCTTCACTAGAAGATGTGCCTGTGAAAAATCATAGGATTAAGTTCCATAGTTTACTTTCAATAATAGGGTGATTGTAATAACTTCCTAATTATCATTCTGTAAAACTATTTGCATATTAGTTTAACAGCAATGACTTTGACATCCATTAAAGTTCTCAAGTAGAAGTCTTACTTCAAAGTTTTAAATTAAGTTTTTTTTCTACCATAAAAGAAAAGAGAGCTTTTTGTTCTTATTGAAGTATCAAAATAATAATATTTAAATGCTTTTGTTTATAGTGACACTTGTTTAATTTTTTAATTAAAAAGGTCTATCTTTTGTTCATTCTTTTTAATATTTGCAAGGTTAATCTTTAAATGTATGTAATACACTAGTGTTTTTATTTAAAAATATATGTTAAGTATATTGGGTAATCATTCCTAATTGTCTAGGTAATACTAAATAAGGACTCGTAGAAACTTAGTGATTAAGTTTTAGAAAGCCAAAAATAGAAATCATATTTAAAGAATTTAGAGAAGGTAGTTGTATAAGAATATAAAACCTCCAAAAAGTATACAATAGGCCCACTGTGATACCTGGACAGAGGCTTGATTAAATTAAGCATTCATAGTCGCTGAAAGAATACAGCAAGAAGATATTGTAACATGTTTACTGTTCAAAAGATATTTTACAACTTTATGAATAATTAGCACATAAAACATTTTCAGTCAACTGACTACAGAGTGAAATAATGGTCTTTGGGATTGATTTATCAACACCTGAAATTATCAACAAAATCACCATGAATTTTTCTGGACTTATGTAAGATATTAGAAAGAAGAATATGATTTTAGTTCTATCAGAGATCCAAGATTATTGATGATATTGATGGTGTATAGAATTATTTTGAATATAATGATGTATAGTTATGCTATATAATCAATATAATGAGTTTGAAATCAAAAATGTAGTATTTAATGCTTTGTTTTTAGTTAAGTGTTTTATAATTGGATTATATATATCCAATGAATATCTCTTAAATTGACAACAACATGAAATCAACATCTTATTTGGATATGTACATTTTATTATAAATAAAACTGATCATTTTGTAAAGGTGGTTTTAGATGCAGATTTAATACCTGATTTAGAAAGTAAAGATTGATAGCTAGAGAAAATTGTTATACTTCTGTTTTTCTTCTAGTTATAAATTTCAATGACATTAAAAATCTAATACTTTACTAAAATGAACACAATAAAATTAGCTACACTGTCAAGAAAATTGATTGGTTTGGTTAATAGTCTAATTTATTATAAATTGACCAAAAACCTATCTATAAATCTGCAAACCAAAAATTTTGAAAATCATTAGTAGTACAGTAAATTGCAAATGGATTGAGTCTGGGAGAAATGCTTGCAGTTGGGATACATCTGAGTGGATGGAAAATGCAAAGCTAGCAAAAGAGACAGAGGATTGCTGAACAGAATGATATGAAGAAAACTCCAGTAGAGACAGATAATCTGAGGCTTTCTTTAGAATGAATATTAATAAAAAGAGAAGTTTAGGCTTGTCTTGGCATTGCAGAGAAGTGAAAGATGGTAAAAACAAAACATACTTCAAAATAGCAAACGACACAGAACTATCAGACAACTGAATTAGATCAATAGAAAGTGGATTAGGGTAAAATATTTTCAATAAGGTAATGGATAGAGGTAAGATCACACTATAATGGAGAATAGAATTGGTAGAATCAGTACCAAGAGAACATGTAGAGTAGATGCGTAAAGAGTTGATTTTATATAAAAGTGTGAGAAAGTGATAATGACTGTAGATTCTAATATCATTTTGGTACATTGTAGGGGTAGTAATGCAATTAAACCAGAGAAAAGCAATTGAGGCTTCCAGAAAGGGCAGAGAAGAATGGAGAACAGAGGTAAGATTTTCCTTTTAAAATAGTAAGGGGCAGGCACTGTAGCATGTACCTATAGTCCCAGCTACTGGGGAGGCTGAGGTAGGAGGATCCCTAGAGTCCAGGAGTTTGAGACTGTAATGCACTATATATATATAGCCACCGCACCCCAGCCTGGCCAACATAGCAAGACTCCATCTCTAAAAATAAATAAATAAATAAATAAATAAAATAAAATAATAAGATAGCTAATTTGGAAATTTTTTTCTTTACCTGATGAAAATACATATTTCACTTGAATTCTTAGTAAAATCTGTGCTTTATTTCCTTTCAGGTAAATAAAAATATTTGATTCTACTTAGAAGATTATATTAGTTTCCTATTGTGGCTTCAACAATTACCAAAAATGTATTGACTTAAAACAATACAAATTTATTATCTTATGGTTCTAGATGTCAGAGGTATGAAATGGTTGTCAGTGGGCTAAAAATGTGTTGGTAGTGCTGCATTCCTTTCTGGAGGTCTAGAGGAGATTTTGTTTTCTTGACTCTTGCAGTTTTTAAAGGTTACTCACAATTCCTTGGCTGGCAGCCCCTTTGCATCTTCAAAGCTAGCCATGCAGCAAGCCTCAAGCGTGCCTGGGTCTGCTGTGACCCTGTGCATTCCTACAGTTTTGAGACAGTTTGAGGACTTGTCCTGCTCCATCCAGAGCAAGGTTATAGAAATTTCAGATGATCATTTGAAGGGGAAAAAAAAAAAAAAGGCTCAGGACTTTTATTTATACCAATAGCTTGTGATTCAGAATGAAACTAGTTTCTTGGAGGGGGGAAAAAAAACAAGCCATGGTCAATTGATCTTTTCCGCATGTAACCACCACTCTGACATTTACTTTCCTCCCTTCCTCTTCCATATTTAAGGTTGCTTATGATTACATTGGGCCCACCAAGATAATCCAGGTTAATCTCTTCTCAGAGTCAACTGATTAGCAACCTCCATTGCATCTGCAACCTTAATTCCCCTTGGTCATATAAACTAACATATTCACAGATTTTTTGGGGGCTGTTATTCTGCCTACCACAAAGATGTTTATCACCCTCATCTGTTATTGTTTTTTGAGTTATTTTATGGAAAATTTTAAACACACAGGCACAGAGAGAATAGTGAAATGAATTCCTGGTTTCAAAAATGATAAACTTTGACGCAACTTGCTCATTTATATTCTCTTACTTACTACTCTCTCATTTCATTATTTTAATGCAAATCTCAGATTTTGTACCTTTCTGTAAAAATTTCAGTGATCAAATAAAGATTTCTCCTACCCCTCTCTTCTTATAATATAACCCTAAATATCATTATTGCATCTAAACAATTAGCAAAATTTCTTTATATAATTTAATATGTAGTTAATGTTTAAATTCTCTCAGTTGTCCCATATTATCTTTTTGTAGTTGATTTGTTTAAATTGAGATTGAAGTAAGGTCCATGTTGCCTTTTCACTTGGCTTGATGTTATCTTTATTCAATTTGCGTAAGTCACAGGTTTTTGATAAAATCAGCTATTCTGTGCTTTTGTGTACATTGATTAAAAAAAATTCTTTGTCATGATTCCTTTATGAACCGGGAGGCTCTATATGAGGGAGTGGGTGGGTTGTTCAATGTACCACAAGATGGCAAGGAGAGGACTTTTAAACGTTTTCTAGACATGGTAACATCCTTTAAGGAACTGGAAAAAGAATATTTTAAAGTCAGCCTGTGCTGTTCTACTATTTTGTGATATCATTGTGGGTTAGGCTTTGCTGAGAATATTAGAAAAGAGAAACATAATGTAAAAGACATAACACATGTCAAAGTGACTAAAAGTGGGTGGATTCTTTAAGTTGCACTTGTTACTGATTTTTATCTATAAGTTATTGGAGAGATAGTAAGAGTTTCAGTTTCCTATATCTCTTCTTTTAAGTGAAACAATAGAACATTTGTTAAGGACTCACTCTATAGTTACTTAGAACAGAATTATATAGCAATAAGCTGAAAGTGAATTGGACATTTTATTTCTAACTTAGATTTCTTCTAAGTTATAGTGTATTATGTTATTAAAGAACTGGAAAGTGGTAAGAGGAGGATCAGAATACTGATGAGGAACATACTTTAATTTATTGAGTTCCATTTATAAATACACTGTGTTTATTGATTACTTTATAATTCAAAAGATTTCCTATTCTGATTCTCTGCCATTCTATGGTAGTTTATTGTTGGATTTTGTTTGCTTTTTCCAGTTCCATCTTAACCAAAATTCCTTTGCTATTTGAGGTAGTGTTCAATACTCTTGTCCTTTGCCATAGCTACCTAGTCTGAGTTTTTGGTGTATTTTGTTACTTATTATTTAAACATTTATTGAAGGTCCATTTTACATATAACTGTATACTAGGCACATTTTAATTGGGTCATCTTTTTTCATAAAACTCATTCATAAATGAGTTTGCAAGGCAAGCACACACTATATGAACCATTTATATTTTTATGTGGTTGATATAATAATTTGTTTTATATGTATACTTTAATTTATTTTCATGACTTATGAAACTTTCTCTTATTCTTTTTTTAATAGCTCAGGGTCTTTGCTCCTTGCTCCTTCCTATTTTCCTTGTATTTCAACTATTTTTGAATAATTTTATAATGTATTTGCAGTCTTTCTCTTTGTTCTTTACTTATATTAATTTCCATTTATATCCTCTTGGCTAAAAGCTTCTTTATTCTAAAATAAAAGAATTTTACAAATGTCTAAAGCATATTTCTTTTGCTACAGTTTCATTTCTCTAACAAGTCTAACATTCTTATTGGGACTATTAACATACCATCCATTGATGGGAACTTAGACTGCTTCCATATTTTGGCTATTGTAAGTAGTGCTGCAGTAAACATGGCAGTGCAGATATCTCTTTGATACATTAATTTTCTTTCTTTTGGATATATACCCAGTAGTGGAATTGCTGGATCCTATAGTAGTTCCATTTTTAATTTTTTTAGCAACCTGCATACAGTTTTCCATAGTGGCTGTATTCACTTACATTTCCCACTAACAGCGTATGAGGATTCCCTTATATCCACATCCTTGCTACCATCTGTTTTTTTCTGTCTTTTTGTTAAAAGTCATTTTAACTGGGGTGAAATGATATCTCATTGTGGTTTTGACTTGCATTTCCCCAATGATTAGTGACATTGAGCATTTTTATTAGCCATTTGTATGTCTTCTTTAGAGAACTGTCTATTCAGATGTTTTGCCCATTTTTTAATTGTATTATTTGGTTTTTTTGTTTTGAGTTGTTTGAACTCCTTATATATTCTGGGTTTAAATCCCTCATCAGATGGATAATTTGCAAAAAGTTTCTTCTATTCTGTAGGTTGTTTCTTTATTGATTCCTTTCTTGTATAATAGCTTTTTAACTTTATGTAATCCCATTTGTCAATTTTTGCTTTGATTGTGCTTTTGAGGTCTTACAGAAACATCTTTGCCCAAACCAATGTCCTGGAGTATTTCCCCAGTATTTTCTTCTAGCAGTTTTATAGTTTTTATAGTTCACTTCTTAGACTTGCCTTTAATTCATTTTTATTTTTCATATGGTGAGAATAAGGGGTCTAGTTTTATTCTTCTGCATATGGTTATTCAGTTTTTCCAACACCATTTTTTTTTCAAGAGACTGTCCTTCCCCATTGTATGTGCTTGGCACATTTGTGGAAAATGAGTTGACTGTAAGTGTGTGGATTTATATCTGGATTTTCTATTCTGTTCCCTTGGTCTATGTGTCTGTTTTAATGCCAGTATAATGCTGATCTGGTTATGCTAGCTTTGCAGTATATTTTGAAGTCAAGTAATATGATGCCTCCAGCTTTGTTTCTTTTGCTTAGGATTGCTTTGGCTACTCAGGGTCTTTTGTGATTCCACATCTATTTTATGTTTTTTTTTATTCTGTGAAGAGTGTAATTGATATTTTGATAGTGATTGCATTGACTCTGTAAATTACTTTTGACAGAATTGTCCTTTTTACAACATTCTTCTTGTCATGGGCATGGAGTATTTTTTCATTTGTGTCTGCTTCAATTTCTTTCATCAGTGTTTCATAGTTTTTGTAGAGATCTTTCACTTCTTTAATTAAATTTATTCTTAGGTATTTTCTGTACTTTCCAGCTATTGTAAGTGGGATTGATTTCTTGATTTCTTTTTCAGATTGTTCTCTGTTAACATATAGAAATATTACTGATTTTTAAATGTCAGTTTTGTATCCTGCAATTTTACCGAATTCATTTATTCTTTCAGTTTATTGGTGGAGTCTTGAGGTTTTTCTAGGTATAAGATTATGTTGTCTGTGAACAAGGATAATGTGATTTCTTTCTTTCAATTTGGGTGCCACTTTATTTCTTTCTTTTACCTAATTTCTCTGGTCAGGACTTCCAGTATTATGTTGACTAAAAGTGGTGAGAGTGGGCATCCTTACCTCGATGCAGATCTTAGAGGAAAGGCTTTAGTTTTTCCCTGTTCAGTACAATGTTAGCTATGGGTTTGTCATACATGGCTTCTATTATTTTGAGATATGTTCCTTCTCCATCCAGTTCATTGAGGATTTTTTTAAATCATAAAAGGGTGTTGAATTTTATCAAATGCTTTTTCAACATCTATTAAAATGATCATATGGTTTTTGTTTTTGGTTGTGTTAATGTGATGTATTGTGTTTATTGATTTGTGTATGATAAATCCCACTTGATCATGGTAGGTGGTCTTTTTGATGTATAATTGAATTCAGTTTGATAGTATTTTATTGAGGATTTTTGTATCTGTGTTTATCAGGGATATTGGCCTTAGTTTTCTTTTTTTGTTTTGTCTTGGTCAGGTTTTGGTACCAGGGTAATGCTGACTTCATAGAATGAGTTTGGAATATTCCCTTTTCTTCAATTTTTTTTTGAAGAGTTTGAGTAGAACTGGTGTTAGTTCTTTATTTTTTTAACTTTATTTTATTATAGAGATGTGGGGTACAAGTGAGGATTAGGTACATAAGTTGTTTAAAAATGTTTGGTAGAATTCAGCAATGAAGGCATCAATCAAGTCCTGGACTTCTCTTTGATGAGAGACTTTTTATTACTGCTTTGATCTTTACTTGTTGGTTTGTTGGGGTTTTCTGTTTCTTCATGGTTCAATCTGGGGAAGTTGTATGTATCCAAGAATTTATCCATTTCTTCTAGGTTTGGTAATTTGTTGGTATGTAGATGTTCATAACAGTCTCTAATAATTCTGTGTATTGCTGTGGCCTCGTTGTTGGTATGTCTCCGTTTTCATTTCTGTTTTTCCTTTTAATTTGTGTCCTCTCTCTTTTTTTTTTCATCTAGCTAAAGATTTGTCTATTTTGTTTATCTTTTTAAAAAACCAACTTTCTGTTGTTGATCGTATTTACATTTTTCTAGTTTCAGTTTCATTTATTTATACACTGATCTTTATTGTTTTTTTTCCTACTAATTTTGGGCTTGATCTGTTCTTGCTTTTCTAGTTCCTTGAGGTATGTTACTGGGTTGTTCATTTGAAGTCTTTCTACTTTTTGGATATAAGTGTTTATTGCTGTAAACTTGACTCTCAGTGCTGATTTTGCTGTAGCTCATAGATTTTGGTGTGTCATATTTCCATTTGTTTCAATAAATTTAAAAAAAATTTCTTCTTAATTTCTTCAGTGACCCATTGGTCATTCAGGAGCTTGTTGTTTAATTTTTATGTGTTTGTGTAGTTTCTGAGATTCCTCTTATTGATTTCTAATTTTATTCCATTATGGTCAGAAAAGATACTTGATATGATTTCTACTTTTTTGAATTTGTTCAAACTTGCTTTTGTTTTGTGACCTAAGATATGATCTATTCTGGAGAATGTTCCATGTGCTGATGATAAGAATGTGTATTCTGCAGCAGTTGGGTAAAATGTTCTGCAAATGTTAGTTAAACCTACTTGGTCAGGTGTTTAGTTTAACTCTGATTTTGTTGTTGTTTTAACGCATAGATCATTCAGTCTTTCTGACTGGATGATCTGTGTGTTACTGAGAGTGAGGTGGTTTCTTTTTTAGCTAAATGTTTAATGCATTTGTATGAATAGTAGGAATGAAACAAGGATTAGAATTTTATAATTACATTAGACATTCATGTAAAAGATGTTTCATTTTACAAAAATGTTTCTCCCATTTCTCTATATTTTTTATCTTCCTCAGAGTTATACATAGTAATTACTACACTCATGGACAAGCTGCTCTATTGTGTTGGACAGTAATTATATCTTTATGTTTCGAAGCTGCTCCATTGTTTTGGACAGTAATTATATCTTTATGTTTCACATCATTATCATCTCCAAAAATTATCTACCCCTCATGTTACCATACAGTCTCACTGTACTGTTTCACAGTAAAATTGTACTCCACTCAAATTAGAAGTGCACATAGAAATTAGAGCAAACAGCAATCAAATTTATGTGAATGAATGCTAGAAGACTAAAGATTTTAAAGTACTGATTTAGTAACAGTGTGTCTAATGGTGCAGACCTTCTCTTTATTTATATTATTAAAATATCAATAATTGAAATGAAAGCTACATTAATGGAAAAGGAGCTCAGGAATGAGGTTAGTAGATATAACTAACTAAATTTTAAATATAGGTACTATGTATTTCCTGACTGGTGTCAGGTAAATATCCAAAATATCTATTCTGAATTCTGGTCTCAAAAAGGTCAGAGGCAATTACAAAGAAGGTGCTTCATGTTATCAGGTCCATTTTTTAAAACAATGAAATCCTTCAGAAGAAAATGGCTTTAGTCTTTCTTTTTATCAGAGATTTCTGTTGGTTCTTTTTTTGGTAATTTATGCCTGCATCCCTGCAGTCTACTTTGCCTTTATTTTTATCATTGAACTCTTGTATAACTTTTCTAGGGCAAATATGACTAACAAAAGGGGAAATCAGAAGGTACATGTATGGCTCCAAGAATTTTTTGGAGATCCAGAAAAGAACTGGAATGATGATACAAGAAAGGCACAACATTGCCCAGATTTGAACTCTTAAACCATGACCACAAAGACCAAATGACAAGGTCTCTACTTACAGAGGGAGGTATGAACTGTAGCCTAAAATGGGATGTTGAAGTCTCCTTCTTATTGTCATATTGTTCTATGTCACTTTCTTTAGACCTATTAAATTTGCTTTATATACTTGGGACCTCTGGTGTTGAGTGCACAGTTATTTATAATTGTTATATTCCCTTGCTTAATTGACTCCTTTATCATTATGCAGTGACTTTTTTTTTTGGTCTCTTTAGTTTATTTTATTTATATGTAGCTACTTCTGATCTATTTTGATTTCCAGCTGTGTGGAATATCTTTTCCCACACTTTCAGTCTGTTTTTATAGGTGAAGTGGGTTTCTTTTAGGCAGCATATAGTTGGGTTTTGTTTCTTTACCCATCCAGTCACTCTATGCCTTTTAATTGGAGAATTAAGTCCATTTACATTTAAGGTAATTATTAATAAGCAAGGACTTACTACTGTCATTTTGTTCCCTGTTTTCTGGTTGTTTTGTAACTCCTTCTTCATTTCTTCCTTTCTTACTCTCTTCTTTGGTCAAGTGATTTTCTCTGGTAATATGTTTTAATTTGTTGTTTTTTGTTTTTCAGTTAATCTTAAATTATAGGTTTTGCATTGTGATTAACCTGAAACTTACAGAAAACATCTTATAGCACATTTTTAAAAGATATAACTTAACTTAGATAGCTAAGAAAATAATAGAAACAAGTGAAAAAAACTTTATAGTTTGTCTAACATTTTGACTTTATGCTGTTTCATTTACATACTTTTATATTGCCCATCTGTCAACAGGTTGCTGTAGATATTATTGTCTTTTAGACTTCATACTAGAGTTATGAATGGATTTCAACCACAATTCCAGTATTAGAATATTCTGGTTTTGTCTATGTGCTTAATTTTACCTGTGGATTTTAAACTTGAAATGTTTTCTTTTTGCATGTTAATGGTTTTTTGTTTGTTTGTTTTCAGGCAGAAGAACTCCCTTTAACGTTTCTTGTAAGATGAGTATGGTGGTGGTGAATTTTCTCCGCTTTCGTTTGTCTGGGAAATATTTTCTATCTCCTTCATTTTTGAGGGATAATCTTGCTAGATACTTTTGGATGACAGTTTATTATTATTTTTTTTTATCATTCCCTCCTGACCTGTGAAGTTTCCATTGATAAGTCTGTTGCCAGATGACTTGAAGCATCTTTATGTTATCTGCTTATTTTCTCTTGCTGCTTTCTAGGATTCTGTTTTTGTCTTTGACCCTTGAGAGTTTGATTATTTATACTTTGTGGTAGTCTTATTAGGGCTGAATCTGTTTGGTATTCTTTGACCTTCCTATACCTGGCTATTTATCTCTTTTTGGAAAGTTTTCTATAATTTTTTAAAAATAAACTTTCTGCCCCTTGTGCTTGCTCAATTCTCTCTTGAATATCAATAATTTTTAGATTTGCTCTTTTTAGATTATGTTCTTTATTTTGTAGGTGATCTTCATCCTCTTTCACCCTTTTTTCTCCTCTGTGTATTTTCATATGCCCTTCTTTGAACTCACTTATTATTTCCCTTGCTTGATCCATTCTGTGTTTGAGAACCTCTAATGAATTTTTCAGTTTAGTAAATATGTTTCTCAGTTCCAAAATTTCTGTTTGATTTTTAAAAATTATTTCAATCTCTTTGTTAAATTTCTCTGATCAATTTCTAAATTGCTTTTTGGTATTGTTTTGGAGCTTACTGAGTTCCTTAAAACTTCTGTTTAGAATTCTTGGTCAGAGACTTCACATATTGCTGTCTCATTAGAGCCAGTCACTGGTTCCTTGCTTTGTTCATTTGAGTAGGTTGTGGTTTTCTGTTTGCTATTGTTTCTTGCAGATGTATGTCAATGTCTTTGCAGTGAAGAATTATTTATTTCATTCTCTCTATTTG
Organism: Tarsius wallacei; assembly: GCA_963574415.1. Taxonomy (NCBI): domain Eukaryota; kingdom Metazoa; phylum Chordata; class Mammalia; order Primates; family Tarsiidae; genus Tarsius; species Tarsius wallacei. The sequence goes on along the minus strand of CAUYQG010281246.1, from coordinate 3,191 downwards.
GCTTGTTTTGGTTTTTACTAGGTACTTTTGCTTAGTGATTCTTTGTAACTTACCTGTTGATTCCCTCCCTACCTCCCTTCCTGTCTGTCTTCTAGGTTGCTGCCTCCTTTTTAGCATGGGATGGTTGCCTTAAGCCCAGGTTTGCCTCTGTTCTAGTAAACAATCAGAGTGTTATTTGTCCTGAATGGAGGGGATCCCAGTATTGTGGGAAGGCTGGCTAGGGATTCATGCCCAGGGACCTGTGGAATGAACTTCATATAGCATGCTGCTGCTAAACAGCCACTATGATTTGATGTTTCCTTTGGCTGAGTTACAGAGCAGAAGTTCCAGGGCTGGGGATGGTAGTATGACCTTTCTCCATGTCTCTGGCTGTTCTCAGAGATATATCTCCCTTCAGGCAATCCCAATGCTTCCCTTGGTTTGGAACAGGGATAGAACTCCTGCTAGGGAACTTGAGATGTTGGGGAAGCTGGTTGTCTACCTCAATCTCATTTTTTCTAGTATAGAAACCATGATTTGGGGAAATTTTCCCAGCCCTTCGTGCCAGCAAACTGGTGAGAGTGGCATCACAGATATCACTGTTTCTCTTACCATCTGCTCAGAGTTTTTCTATTTCTCTGTGGCCCCAGGAACTGACTCATGCTCTTATTTGAGTTCTGGGATATTTCTGGTCATAATTTTGGTGCTGTATACTCATTTTGGTTTTCTGTGAAGGAAGTGAAGCCAGCTTGCTTTTACACTGCCTCTTTGGAATCAGCAGTCTTCCTAATACTATGATTTATGTCTTCATACAAAGCAGGAATACATATTGACTGGAAATTTATTTAAAGTTAACATTTTTTATAATGCTCATATTTTTTATTCTGAGGAGAGCTATAGATTTAAAAAGCTCGGTGCAAAAAGATAAATATCTAGAAGATGGGCTGCTACGAGTTGACAACTGAAAGCAAAATAAGAAAGAATAGCGAGGCATATATCTGAGGTATAATTTACATACAAAATTCATAGATCTTAGGTACTCAGAATGAGTTTTGACAGTTATATACATCTGTGTAACCATCAGTCAAAACAAGATGAATATTTAAAATGTTCTTCAAATGTCTTTTCCTTTTCAGTTTCCAAGCCCTGCCCCTTTCTGGAGGCTACCAAATTCTGACTTTACTCTCACTCATTCTTAGACTTCATATAAATAAAATCATGTGCTATGCAGTCTGTGTGTATGTGTGTATGTGTTTCTATGCAACATTATGTTTTTGACATTTATTCAAGTTGAATATATCAGTAGTTTGTTCCTTTTTTACTACTGAGCTCATCAAATGTTTTATTGAACGATTACATTTCCATTATAAATGTAGCTATGCTTATTACAGAAAATACAGCAAAGTAGAGAGAAAAAAACTTCAAAAGTATTCATACTTCAAACACTCAGATGCAGGCAATAATTATTAATTTTTGGGGTGCATTTTATTCAGTATTTTTTATATTTAGTTTTGTGTTAGGTGGAAATTAACAAAGACCACTCTGATGAGAACAAAGACTATTTATTCAGCACTGGGTATGGCAAGGGAGTCAATTGCCATCCTTGCATTTGGCGGAGACTCAAACATAGGCAGGGAAGTGGGAGAGCTTTATAATAATAATAAAAGGTAGGTTTCAGTCAGTTATGTTCCTGTTGTAAATTGTTGTCATGGGAAACTGGAGACAGGCTATTTACAAGTTGGGCATCCCATATGATTGGTTTGGGAAGCATTATTGGCTTTCTTTAGTTAGTATTGAGTTAGAGGTGTTGTAGGTGAGGGAGCTGCAAAAATTAGGGAATCTGACAGTCATTGACTAGTTCCTGATTATTCTGGACTGATGGCTGCAGAGGTTGTGGTTTGACTTCCCAGACTGGTTGCTGCAGGGATTGTAGTTTGGTTTCCTAGGCTGGTTGCTGTAGAGGTTGTGGGACAAAGTTCCATTCTATTATCATATGTGGTTTAGCCATTGTCCATTGTATTATATAGCCAGTTTCTCGGTTATATTTTGATGTGTTACATATGTTATATAGAATTTTATATCCAATTTTTTTCCACTTAACATTAGATTATAAACATTTTTTATGTTATTACAATTTTTTTCTTTATATAAACCTAATGGCTTTTTTATTTGTTTTCAGCTTGTTTGAGTTCCTTGTAGATCCTGGATGTTAGGCCTTTTTCAGATACAAAATTAGCAAATATTTTTTCCCATTCTGTGGGTTGTCTTCCCACTCTCTTGATGGTTTATTTTTTTTGTGCAAAAGCTTTTCAGTCTGGTGAGGTTCTACTATCTATCTTCGCTTTTATGGCATTTGATTTTGGGGATTTGACCAAGAATTAGTTGCCTACTTTAATGTGCATAAGAGTGTTTCCTATGTTTTCTTCTAGTTTGAAGTTTTCATCTAGATTTTTTATCCATTTGCAGTTGATTTTTGTATATGGTGGTAGGTAGGGGTCCTGCTTCATTCTTCTGCATTGTGGTCAGCCAGTTTTCACAGCACCATCTGCTAAATTTGTTGTTAGTGGTAGCTTTGTTGAAGATGAGTTGGTTGAGAGATTGAATTTTTGCTTCCATAATCTCTGTTCTATTCCATTGGTCTATGTGTCTGTCCTTGTACCAGTACCAGGCTGTTTTGATGACTAAAGACTTGCAGTAAAATTTAAAGTCTGGAAGTGTGATATCTCCTGTTTTGTTTCTTTTGCTGAGGATTGTTTTGGCTGTTCGTGCTCTTTTTTGTTTCCAAATAAATCTCTATCTTGTCATTTCCAGGTCTGAGAAGAATGGTGTTAGTAATTTAATGGGTATTGCATTAAATCTGTAGGTTGCCTTGGGTAGGATGGACATTTTGACAATAATGATTCCTCCAATCCATGAGCATGAAATGTTTTTCCATGTATTTGTGTCATCTTTGATTTCTTTGAGCAATGTTTTGTAGTTTTCATTGTAAAGATCTTTCACTTCTCTGTTTAGGAAGATGCTGAGGTACTTCATTTTTTTGTGGCTATTGTGAATGGGATTGTCTTTTTTATTTGGTATTCTGTTTGTTTATTGTTGGTGTGTAGGAATGTGACTGTCTTTTGTACATTTATTTTATACTCTGATACTTTGCCAAAGTCTTTTACAGTGCAAGGAGGTTTTTGACAGATTCTCTTGGGGTTTCGAGGTATAGG
>CAUYQG010281245.1:0-11143 GCA_963574415.1 Tarsius wallacei | reverse complement strand
TGGCAAGGTTTGGGGCATGTCAAGAGAGTCATTTATAGGAGAAACCAAATCCAGATCAATGGCTGTCTTCACACCCAGGTCTTGAATTAGGCTTCTTCTGTAGCCAGTTGATCTCCACCTCCATTTTTTTTTTTTTTGAGTTGGAGTCTCACTCTGTCACCCAGACTGGAGTGCAGTGGCCGTTCCCAGTCACCGCAGCCTCGACCTGCCGGCTCCGGCGATCCTTCCGCCTCAGCCTTCCGTGTAGTGGGAATTGCAGGCACGCGCTACCATGCCCAGCTGATGTTTTTTCTATTTATTGTAGAGATGAGGTCTCACCAAGTTGCCCAGGCGGGTCTTGAACCCGCGGGCTCAGGCAATCCATTCACCTCGGCCTCCCAAAGCACGTGATTACAGGCTGAGCCACCGAGCCCGGCCCATCTTTTTTTTTTTTTTTAACGAGTCTGAAGTACTTATCCTTTCCGACCTCTGGAAAACTACTAGCATCAGGACCATAATGATAATAATACTCTATTGTCCTCCACATATATGACAACGATACTAATTACTTTGTAGAGCTTGTGCCTGCATTGTTTTTCCTGCAGTAGTCTTGGATTCATGCCAGCACGTCCATTGTTCTCTGTTGATTTTTCTGTGACCCGTGGCACACTTTTGCAAAATGGCTATCCAGGATGAAGGCTGGAATTTGTAGCTCTTAGACCATTTTTCCCCCTAGGTGGAGCATACTAGTTTGTTCCAGTGGAAGAACGAAAGGACTGTAACAAAATCTCCTACAGTAAGAAAGGCAGTGACCTGAGTAGCTTGTAAGTAGGGTAAAATCTGAGCACTTTTTACACACACACACACACACACACACACACACATACTTTTGTTTTTTTTTTAATAGAGATGAGGTTTCACTATGTTGCCCAGGCTGGTCTCAAACTCCTGGGCTTAAGCGACCCTCCCGCCTCGGCCTCCCAAAGTGCTGGAATTGCAGGCGTAAGCCACCGCACCTGGGCAGTTTTTGACATCTCCCTGTAGAAGCCAGGTAGCCAATAGATGGAGGCTGAAATTTTTCTTCTGACCTTCCATGGCACATCAGTTCCTGAAACACTTTGGGGAAGATTCCAGGCAGATCTTCTGTGGGGTAGTACTACTCTATGCCAGAAAGGAAGACTGCCACCAAGGTGAGATTTCAAGGGTGTTCAGGAAATAGAAAAACCCTGGCCAACCGCGGTTTTCATGAGCGTGTGAACCTTTTCTGCCTCCACTATTGGCAGGCATTGAAGTTTCTGAGTCCTGAAGGAAATGAGCAGCTTACCTATAATGGACTAATCTGGGAACACATCGACTGTATTGAGAAAAGTGCTCCCTGGGATCATGACTGCTGATTTCTTCCATGCCCCTAACTAAATAGAAATCTATTTCCGGTTTGTGGGGAGATTTACGTGAAGCCACTAGCATTATTCTATGTTTCTACAGGAAGGAGAACTTTTTAAGGCCATTAGTACCCAAGATTAAAAGGGTAAGAAAATTCTTGGACAACCCCCTCGGGTCCCCTCCCATTGTGGGAGCTTTTCTGTCCTCTCAATAAATCCTGCTTTCAAAGAAAAAAATTCTTGACTTTTAGACCATTATAAGGGATAACAATAAATTAATTACTTGAACAACTATTTATTGAGACTGTGCTCTACCCCCTACCCTATGTGTGGCAAGCAATCACCACAGACACATTGGAAAGCAGAGAACGTCATTTATCTGAGGAGCACCACAGACATCCAAGTACATGCTTGTCCTAGGAATTCAGAGAAAAGGAACGCTCGTGACGTTTCCAGGGTCATTCCCAAAAGCCCCTATGGGCGGAGGAAGATATGGAGCTGGGTTTCACAGAAAATAAGGGAGTTGCATGGTCTTCATGATAAAAGACATAGCTTGAATCGTAGAAGTACACAGAGAAAAAGAATCTGAGTTTGATCATTTCAGTGCAAATTTCTCAAATTTAATTGTGTCAAAGAAGGACTATGACCATTTTGTCCTGTGTGCTCCGCTGACACGCATCTGTTTTCAAGGATAATTGGCTCCACCGTTGGCTTCGTTTGCCCCTATTCTCTTACTACTTTCTAAAATTGGACAAAGCCCTTCCCGTGGTGGTCTTCTGACAAAAACAGAGTCCTGGATTTTATGCTGAAGCTCCACTGCTCTACCGAGCGTCGCTTGGTAAAACTTCACAGAAAGAGACGTTCTGAGCCCAACCTACGGAGACACGTTCCAATTTAAGCCGTGGAATGAAAATTACAGGGCAGCCGCAGAGGCAAGTTTAAAATTAGGACACACTTCACTTTGGGTCTCTTAAGTCTCAAAGAGTTTGTAGATGAGGCAAAGGAAAATGCAGGGGGGGGCGGGGAATTAACCGTAGAAACTTGAAAAGCAAAATCCCCAGACTTCTGTTCTTCCTATGGGCCTCCTGACATTCTTGGTTTTCTGCACATCTGAAAGTCAATAGAGAGGGGCCTTCCGAGTCCATCTGCTGCTTCCCAGAAGCCACTGTGAAAGAAGTCAGGTCCTGGGAGGGAATTCTGGTGGCAAACAGGTCAGGATAATAGTAGCTGGATAAAAACCAAGAAAATGAGGAGAAACTTTCCCAGTCCAAGTCCTTTTACTCAAGTGTCCATGACTCAGTCCATAAGTAACCCAGGTGACTGGGTTTTAAAAGGAGCCCCGGGGGTCAGCCTCTGGGCAGATCCAGGAGATAGCTCTGTTGGGTGCATGGAGCCTTCTCAGAGTGTGCCCAAGTCCCTAGGTCCAGTGCTGCAACAGACCTCATGGCACCGGCCATTCTCCCTGAAGGGATAGTCTCTGGGGAGTGATGTGGGGACATTAAGTTATATTTTCTTCTTGCCACTGCAATTTCACCTCTCTGTTTCTCAAAGTTAGACACACATCACCTGCATTTACCATCTTTTGAGACTATTTGGACTGGATGCTTTTGTTTGTTGAGAGTTTGAACCCCTTCGGGGAATTCAATGATCTCTAAACAGAGAATGAAATGGTCTCACTCTTCCACAAAAAGGAGTATTTTCACTTGGACACCATTTGCTTTCCGATAGCTCAAGGGTATACGCACTCAACTACCAACATACTCCTTCCTCTGGCTGATCCCGAAATAGGCTCTGAATGGGCAAGGAAGTAGGAGAGGAGACCATCCTTGCAAGGTCCCAAAAAGGGCCCACCATGGGCCCCCTTTTCAGAAATCACTTGTTCGATTCACATCCTGGACATAGATTGTCTTAGATGTACCTGAATTTCTAGCTCCACAGTTTCATGGGCCAGAAAATAGAAGGTAACAGAGTGTGGAAGAACGGTTGCTTTCCTGTGTGACTTCCTTATTGATGGTCTGAAGTGTATTTACCAAGTCAGTTAAAGAAAATGCCCCTATTTTGTTAAGTGACTCTTGGGGGCGGGGGGGAGCTTTCAATAAACAGGAAGTAGAATGAACCAGCAAGTAAAGTGTAAATACATTTCTAGCCTAACTCATCATGTAAACTAAGAAGTCAGATGCCTTGAAGGGTACAGCTCATCTAAGGTGCTGATGTTAAACCTGTAACTTGGTCCAGAGGGTGTTACTAAATCAACTCATCATATCAGCAGGCCTTTCCCAATAGGTGCTGTATTCTGGGCTACAAAACTCACCTTGTCAGAGCTCTTTCAGCTCAAGTTAGAGCGCAACTAGTTACACAACTTGATCTCATTGAACTATTTGGTGCCTGCTGATATGTTCAAACAAATTCACCAGTTCTTGATTATGTTCTAGCAATTAAAGCTATTAAGTCAGTAGATAGACAGCAGGTTATTTCATTGCTGGTTGAAAAAGCCAGCTTTCTTTTCTCCCCTTTTTATGTGACAGCACTGTAATTAGCCTTAATCAAATACTATTTGTGTGAGGTGCTGTAACTTTGCTTCCCTAGCCAGGAAACTCTGCCAATCTAGGAAAAGTAGACATACGACTCCAGTCAGAAAGCAAGACAGGCAGGCGTGGGGCAAACGGGAACTCTCTGGACTAACGCTGCAACTTTTCTGTAACTCTAAAGCTGTTCTCAAATAAAAAGTTTAATTTTTTAAAAGCAAGAAAGAAGGAAGAAGGCAGGAATGGAAAAAATAAATGCTATTTAATGGGAGACTTCAAATTCAGCAGTGTACCATGGAAAAGTGGGCTTCAGAAATAGTTGATTTATTAAGAAAATATGGTTCCCTTGGGAAATTCCAGGCTAACTCTCTTGCTACATCTGGGATACCAGGGTGTGTCTTCTTCTTCTTCTTTTTTTTTTTTTTTTTTACCACTGTAAATAAGTTTGCAACAGAGACTAAGAGCCAGGTGATGGGGAAAGCCAATAATCATGAATAAAATGGATTCCTCCACCATTTATCCAAACTTCTAGGTTATTATTCTGTGAGTCTTAAACCCGCTACCTCTTTTAATGTCCCTAGAAGGAAGAGCTCTTCAAATAGTTTAGGAATGAAGTTAGCGAACAGGGGAGGCAGTGTTTCTCAAACTTTAATATACACACAAATCACCTGGGACTCATATAAAATGATATTCTGATCTGGTAGGTCTAGAATGACCCCCAAGATGGTGTTTATAGAAAGCTCCTAGTTAATGCCAAAGTTGCTGACCATAGTTTAAGCAGCGAGGGTGTAAGGATTAGTAACCGGGTGAGTGCAACCAGCCAGAAGCTGAACCACAAAAACTCGTGTATATGGCTGGCAATGATAAGGCAGCACAAAGCAGTTCCCAACAAACATATTCATTTTCTATTTTCCTTGGCCAATAATCTCTTGTGTCAACTTTTAAAAATGCGTTGGTCAAAAGGCATTATACCATAGGTCAGATTGCCTATTAACTCAAAGAATCCCAATAATAGAAATAACTCTTTATTCTTGTCCAAAGTACCTCAGCCATAATAGGGAGGCATCAGGGACAATGAAAAAAGCAGGGATCAGCTGAGCACGGTGGCCCACATCTATAATCCCAGCACTTCGGAAGGCTGTTGTGGGAGGATCACTTGAGCCCAGGAGTTTAAGACCACCCTGGGCAGCATAGCAAGACCCTTTCTTTAATTTAATACAAAATAAAAATTTAAAAAACAGTGATCAGATCTTTTTCGTTTTGATTGTATATCTCCTCATACCTTAAATTCTGTATCTGTAAAATATTAGCTATTAGAACTAGAATTATGAGGTTATGGAAGAAATGCCATACAAGTCACTCTTAGAGCCTCCCATAAGTACTATGCCATCTTAAGAGACGATGGTAGCTCTGGTCCACAGGAGGGACATGCTGCCACAGGGCTTATATTCCTTGACAATGATCTGGTTTGTTTCACTCCGTCCGAAATGGTAAGACTAGACGATCCATGACTTTGCATAACTGAAAAACACATTTCTTACAACTCACATTAAGTACTGCGGCAATGGCCACAATGTATAGTTATTATCCACCAGCTTTTTTTTGCCTCTTTAATACAACTTTTAAGCTTGCAAACAATGATTCTTCTATTTATTTTATATTTGATTTTGTTTTTTAGTGACACATGATGGATATACTTCCACTCATTTTAAATTCCTTCCATATCTTGATGAATGCTAGTCAGTTAGGCTTCAAGTCCAGTGGTATGCTGGCAAATGGTTAACAACTGGTTCGGGGGCGGGGGTGGGGGGCGGGGGAAGCCTGACAGGTAGCTATTGCCAGTTGAGATGGAGTCAAAGCCGGCTGGGTGGCTCAGCCTGTAATCCCATGCCTTGGGAGGCCGAGGTGAGTGGATTGCCTGAGCCCGCGGGTTCGAGACCCGCCTGGGCAACTAGGCGAGACCGCATCTCTACAATAAGTCAAAAATCAGCCGGGCATGGTAGCGCGCGCCTGTAGTTCCGGCTCCTTGGAAGGCTGAGGTGGAGGGATCGCCGGAGCCCAGCGGGTCGAGGCTGCAGTGGCCGGGAGCGGCCACTGCACTCCAGTCTGGGCGATGGAGTGAGACTCCGACTCAAAAAAAAAAAAGATAGATGGAGTCAAAATTCCCACTATGACCGATTTCAAGTACTAACCTGGCTCTACTGGACACAGAATTAGGAAGAAATATACATAATCGCAACCTGTACAAGTCTGCTCCAGCACTTAACAGCAAGCAATCCCAGAAATATAAAACATTGTTGTTTAATAATTAAACTACAGAAGTATTCTATGATTCCAAGATAGCTTGTCTCTTAGTTTGTTTTCATTTTGTCATTGAAAAGTAAAAGTCCATACATGTTTTTAGAAACCAAAAATAGCATTCTGTTAGCTTTTTTAAAATTGACAGTCTCCTGATCTGTGTAATTACCACAAAATCTTATCAAGTAAGTCATTTGTATTTTCATGACACAAACATAAGAAAGTTCAGAATTCTTCTGTATGAACTTGAGAGTTGAACTCTTTTGTTTTTGTTTTTCACTATTACAAGGTCTTCCTTCCATGAACTGTAAGACAGCTCAAGTCAGTCTCTGCGGCCATATGAATCTTCAGAAAAGGCTTAAACATCACTATGTTTTTTATTGTTCTCTACAACTGCCTCTGAGAGAATGATATCTTAATAACCTTAAGGCCTCCCTTATATCTGAACGATTTGCTTCAAACACTTTAAAACACTATTTTATTAGCCAGGCATGGTGGCTCACGCCTGTAATCCCAGCACTCTGGGAGGCTGAGGCAGAAGGATTGCTTGAGCCCAGGAGTTCGAGACCAGCATGGGCAACATAGAAAAATCTGGTGTCTACAGGGAAAAAAAATTAAAAAATTAGCCAGGCATGGTGGTCTGTGCCTGTAGTGTCAGCTACTTGGGATGCTGTGGTGGAAGGATGGCCTGAATCCAGGAGGTCAAGGCTGCAGTGAGCCATGATCGTGTCACTACACTCCAACTTGGGCAGCACAGTGAAACCTTGACTCAAAAATAAATAAATAAAAATAATAAACAAAAAGCTATTTTATATTAACAAGGATACTAGAATGAGAAAACTGCATTTTTAACCAAAAAGTTATGATGTGGATGCATTTTCTGCACATATAACTCTTTCGAACATAACATTCTTTCATTCTTTTAATCTGAGATCCCTTATTGATGTTCTAAATTTAAAATTATGTTTTTTAGATTGTTACTTACAAGTACACCTGCTTATTAACAGTGAGGCTTTTTTTCATTTTATTTCTAGAGAAATGGGGGTCTCACTGTGCTGTCCAGGCTGGCTCAAGGGATCCTCCCACGTAGCTGGGACTACAGGCACACAACGGCACGCCTGGCTCCAGTGAGGTTTTTGTGAGAACACAAAAGCAAAGGAGATGACAGCTCACAGGATGGGGGGAAGGGAGGACACTGGTGAAAAAATATCTAGCCAAGTAATGTAATGAACTTGAAGAAAAACATTTGTATCATGACTGCACTCATGACTTTTTCCATCAGCAAAAGCCAAAACCAAGCAAACAAAAAGCCACCACCATTCGTCCACCACCTCCAACACAAATGATTTTGGCAGTGAAGTCAACATGAAAAAATACTGCGTGGAACAAACCAGGAGAAAAAAATTGCTTCACATCAAGTCTTCCTGCTTACTTTCATCGTGTTTAACTTTGTACCATTTGAAATGTGTATCATGTCCACAAAGATATCTTTGAAAGTCCTCCTATTCTTTGAACTGTTCTTAAAATTCATTTTTACGGCGCGCCCATGTGTGGTGAACACATTAGGCTTGTAACACATGCAGAACACGGCTCAGTCTACCCCCTGCCATTCTCCAGATGTTAGGGACTAGGAACATGCAAGGGTTTTTCGTGTCAGAAAGATGGTGAAGTCAGCTCATCAAAGGTACAACAGGCAGAATATGTCCCTGCCTTTGCCTTTCCTAAGAGGCATTTAAATTCACGAGGCTCGTCTCTAGTTTGACAGGATTATTAATAGGACCGGCTTACCCCTCAGATAGATGAATCTGTTAGCCACAGGAAAGCCTTTTACTATCTTGCGTGTTTCTTACCAATGCCTGATGACTCATCGGCTCATCTTCACATTAACCACAGTTGTGGGTTGGTGATCTGTTTCTTACAGGGTAAAACTGCTAACATTCCTTTCACTAAATTGGAGTCCAACTTTTATTTTTAGCAAAAAAATTTTATATCAATTTTTTATCAACCAGAAGTCAACCAGAAGTCTGTCACCTTTTACAGGCTTTAAAGGTGACAAAAATACCTGTCATGAAAGAAAAGTTATTCTGGATCTTCTTGAATGACTGCAACAGAGACGTCTTCACTTCCCACCAATCGAGCTAGATGAAAGTCGAAGCCATATCAAGACGTTAAAAAAGAGACAGGAAGAAGAAAAGCCTATCTCAGGAATACAGATATAGGCATGGACACACAGGTAGACACAGACACAGTCTGGCAAACAAACAAGCCTTTGTACCATTTTTAACCATCGTGAACAAATGTAATGATATTCAAATGAAGATCAAAACCAAAAAAAAAAATCCTAATAGTGACTACCAAAAGAAACACATCAACAAAAATAACCAGCAGTCATGGAAAAGTGGGAATTTAGAGATATTTGGAATTCCCCGCTGCTGGGTCAGAAGTGAAGGAGAAGGTGATGAAGGGGAGGAGATAGTCACAGGTGTTCCATCAAGGCAGTTACCCCGGCAAAAACCACAGCTCTGCCCTGAGGTCACCATTCTGCCTCTCTATGGGTGCCCTTCCTGCAGGTAGGTAGCATTTGGGAAACAGGAGAAGGAAGAAGGTTTGAGAATCAAACTGGCGTTAAATACAATCCTACTATTTCCCTGTGGCCTACAGTGCCTTCCTTTTTAAAAATAATGTGGTTTTCTTTTCAAGGGTCTCTCTCTCTGTCTCTCTCTCTCTCTCTCTTTCTCTCTTCTTCATCTCTGGCAGTTTGCAGATGAGATATGCCATCGCCATCACGAGACTACGTACAGAGGCAACAAGAGAGAGGCTCACCTGCTCTCCCACCAGACCTGGAGAGTTCTTGAGGTCATCTCAAACGGAAAGCTTTTAGCAAAACACAGATGCAAGCACATTACAAAATCCCAGTGTCTGCAGGACGGGATTCTGGTTGGCATGGGTCTGGAGTTTTCTGGGGGGTTTTTTGTTTTTTTTTTTAAATTCAAACACCTGAGCAAAGTGGGTAGGAGCCTCCCTGCCTCTGGGCCAGTCCTCAGATCTCACTCCTCATTGTTTTCTTGCCATACTTGTACTTAAATTCAACCTCTACTTGCCAGCAGACACCACCACGGACACACACGCCAGCTTCCCCTTGACATCAGGTCACCTTAGGGCATCGAGCGTCTCTAGAAATTTTGTCAGTTGGGCACAACAGGTCACACCTATAAGTCCATGACTTTGGGAGGCCGAGGGTGGAGGATCGCTTGAGCCTAGGAGTTCAAGACCAGCCTGGGCAACATAGCGAGACCTCATCTCTACAAAAATATCACAAAATAAGCTGGGCATGGTGGTACACGTCTGTAGTCCCAGCTACTCAGGAGGCTGAGGAGGAAGGATCACCTGAACCCAGGAGGTCAAGGCTGAGGTGAGCCATGATCGTGCCACTGCACTCCGGCCTGTACCTTGGCTAAGAAAAAATAAAAAGAATTCATGGAGCACAGACAGAAGCCCATATCAGGTTTACAGGCACGTTAAGCCAAACAACAGTATGGATTCAGTCTGACCTTCACTAGCCAGCTGCTTTATGTCAGTACCTCAGTTTCTCCTTGTGTCAAGAAGGCTTCACTTCCCCCCGGCAAGTCCATTCCAAGTAACATAAACCATTTTTTTTTTTGCGTTGAAGTCTCACTCCGTCGCCCAGGCTGGAGTGCAGTGGCACACTTATGGTCACCCCAGCGGTGACCTGTCATGCTCCGGTGATCCTTCCGCCTCAGCCTTCCAAGTAGCCGGAAATATAGGCGCTCACTAACACACCCAGTTGATTTTTTATTTATTGTAGAGACGAGGTCTCGCCAAGTTGCCCGGGTTGTTCTCGAACCCGCGGGCTCAGGCAATCCACTCTCCTCGGCCTCCCAAAGTGCTGGGATTACAGGCTGAATCACCTAGCCTGGCCAACCAAATTTTTAAGCAGCGGGCAAAACCATTCTTTCAGTAACCACAGTTTGATATTTATCCAGTGCTTCCTATGGGCCAGACACTCTACTAAGTGCCGCTTCTATATTGACTTACTCAACCCTCCCAAACTCCCTGAGGTAGGTTTACCTGCCACCACTTTGCAGAGGACACTGAGGCCCAGAGAGGTCAAGTACTCTGCCACCTTGAGAGTCACCTTGCAGTGTCATGCCAGAAGCCAGCTCTTAGCCACTAGTGCTCAGGAAGAACTTTTGCATGCAAGGACTATTCAAATGCCTTCATTTGCACAAACCTTAGTCGCTGTGGAGGGTTCAGAAAATAAATCTCTCTGTTAAAAACGTCTGGAGGACAGAGGAGGCTGTGCATCCTTTTGTCCTGCCAGGCTTTTGGCGTTCCAGGAAAGCAAGCAGCCCTCGTGTTCCTCGAACCTACCTGGAAGCACTCAGGTGACGATAAACCAGAACAGACAGGCAGCAGAGCAGAGCAAGAGAGACAGAGGCCAGGGTGGGCAGGGACGGGATGGAGCTGGGGCCAGCCCGCAAGTAGATGAAGGAAGCCTTAGACCTCAGGCAAATGCTCTGTGAGCCCAGCACTGATCTGATGACCAAGGGGACCTGACCGGCAGGGGAAGCAGCTCCCTGAATGTGAGGGGGAAGGTCTGCAGGCCCCCTCTCTCCCTTCCAGGCAATGCACTGCACACCTGACAGTGCTGGGTCGACCTGAGACTTGAGGAGTGCACATGCACCTCCATGTTGGCCACGTCCCACTACAGGATGTAGGGTGGGTGGGTAGGGAGGTAGAAAGGAGACAGATGTGGAGGGGAGGGAGAGGGAGAGATGGAGAGAGAGGCAGAGAAAGAGAGAGATGGGAGAGAGAGACAGAGGAGGGGAGGTATGTGCTTATGCAGAGTGAGCTTTCCTTATCTCCAGTGGGCCCTATGAATATTTGAAGGGAAGTCTGGAAGCTGTTTCCTATGAGGGAGGTTAAGTTGAAACGCAA
>CAUYQG010281244.1:0-43158 GCA_963574415.1 Tarsius wallacei | reverse complement strand
TGCTAAGGAAAAAAGAATTTTGTCCAATATTATGCATAAAAGTGAGATGTTTTAAAATGGGAAGAGAGGACCCCCAACCTGCATAATAAATGCAGTTGGCAAGAATAGTAAAGAACTTTTAGTGGAAGGTAAAACTTAGGAAGATAGTGGCAGTACTCTCACTGTCCACAGGACTAAATCTTGGAGATTTGGATTTTGTTAAAGTAGGCTATGTTGTCTGAATGCTGTACTTTACAGCTTTTCTATAAGTTTTGTTCATTAGCACTAATTCATCCTTTTGTAGATATTGTGGCTAAACTCAATATCAAATATGCATGATGAGTCTCAAAATATGTTATTCTAATTGTAACAGTACTCTTTTCTTTCACATAATCATGGCCTTTTCAGCAGTTTTCATGCTTTGTGGTTCCCATATGCTTTGGCATTATGATTGCTTATTTCTAGAACCTCATATGCCTTTCAAAATGTGACAGGCAGAACTGACCAGCATTGTCTATGGGACACTGCAGAGGACAATGGGACAACTCGCTGCTTTCCTTGTTCTGCACACAGAACAAAGTTCTGTTATTGAAGCCCAAGTCTAAATTTTGATTTTTTTTGATTGGAATACAGAGAACTTCCAAAAGATACTGTGATCATCTTTTTCTGTAAACAAAGAGGAAGAAAGCAAAGGTAATGCTGAATATATTTTGCTTTAAAGGCATGGCTTTGAGCAAACACATTAGAGATAAATTTGCCTGTACTTGTTAGCTTGATCTCGCCACCAAAACAGTTTGATTCCTATTTTTAGGTCACTAACTTCCCTGGTTTGGGGAGTAACTACCAAATAAAGTATGAGCTGTGGAAAGAAGAATTCAGGGAAAAGACTCTCTTTCTGATGGAGGAGATCAAGGGATGAGTGAGGGAGCGAGGAGGAGACGAGGAACAGGATGGGGAGTGGGTAATAGATGCCAGTGTAGTTACTTACATTTTCTTCCTTGTCTGATGTACAAAATAAAGAGATTTCTCTTCCTTTTAAAAATGTTAGCTGTTTGATATATTTAATTTGATTTGCCAGTGTGGGTGAGGTAGGATTAGGCTACATGGTGAATTCATCGGCAGTTCCTCTGGATAGCCCAGTGTGATCACCCAGAATATGTTTTGGCTATATGGAATCTGCAGATAAGGCTGAGACAGAAGTACCACCTTAGCCCAGCAGGTTGAGGCTGTGGCAGTGGTGAGCATGCCTCTGCACTCCAGTCTGGGAGACAGAGTGAGACTCCTACTCAAAAGTTAAAATAAATAAATAAATAAATAAATAAATAAATAAAGAATCCAAATTCATTTATTTAAATACCTTTCCTTCAACAAATTGATCGTATCTTTAGATGTGATATGCCTGCCACCCATGTATTCATTTTTCTGATCATTGATAAAACTGGTCAGACAAGAGATTATAGTCCCATAGCAAATCACTACAGAGAATGAGATTAATCAAAGATTACATAACACATTAATCAATATGATGTGGACCATTTACCTAACTATTAATATGTTCTTCTGGGTGATTTTTCTCCAGTCCACTCAATTCATCTTGCCCACAGTGATAATAAGAAACTTTCCCGAAAGCCTTGGAAATCACAAAAACTCTTGCTTATCACAAAATTTCAGAATTAAAAAGAAGCTTAAAAATCACGTACCATATCCGACTCACCTTTGAAAAAATATTGATCTACTAACTACTAATTTTATCATAAAAGTAGCAATGCCTTTCTCTGCAAATATTCTGACTCAGGAGCTCCATATTACCTTCTAAGGGATCAAAATTTCCCTAAAGATCCATTCTAGAAGTGTTAAGATCAGTATATAACAGCTTTCCTGACACATCTCTATAACCTTTTTGGAAAAGTAGATACATATTTGTCCATGTCCAAATTTTGCTATGATGTCTGAAATGCCATAATTATTTCTGTAAATTCTTTCCAGACATTGGAATTCCTTGTGCTTGGAGACCTAAAATCATTTAACATCAGTATGTGCTCTCTTACAATATTCTTAGCTACCCTGGAATCGCCCTCAGCCATGTGCTGTACTTCCAATGTGATTTGCTTTGACAAAATAAGAGAAGCAGTGCTAACTAACACATAACCTTCTCTGCTTGGAGGAACAGGTTTAGCCAATTCTTTCTTCTAGTTTTAAACATAACTTTAATTTTTTTCATCTTCCTTGGCATTATTCATAATTCTGAGTTATTGCTTCTGCAGTTCTTACACTGTTCTAAAAGGTCTGTACCATTCTTTTTTATTCCATTCATAATTGTGTGCTCCTTCTTCTATCTTTTGAACATTACCTTTAAAATATATTTTTCTGTTTAAAAAAGAAATATTTACTGAAGAAAATTTGAAAACCAGAAAACAATGTAAAGAATAAAATAAAAATCAACTGTAACGTCACCACTTAGAAATAGTAACTACTCATATTTTAATAAACTTAATTTTTATGCATGTATATTTTTTAAACTTAAGACCATATTCATATTTCTATCCTGAATTTTTTGCATGACATACAATGCTTATAAACAACCACATTTTAATTTTTTCAAAATATTTTATTAAAATTTATTTATTAGTTTCTTTTTTGGGAAATATAGGCTCTTTTAATTTCTTGACATTACAAATAAAGTTGTGTTAAATATTATTTTGCTTTAAAAATCTCATTTTAACAGACAGTTCCTTAACCAGCACAATAATTTATTTAGACAATTTTTTCCCATGTGGTCATTTCAAATTATATAGCCATAATATAATTTTAGTATTCTATTCTATTTATTTTCTATTCTATTCAAGACTCTTGATTTCAGGTAAATATGATATTTTTCCATGGTCTTTTCCATGGTCATTTCAAATTATATAGCCATAATATAATTTTAGTTTTCTATTCTATTTAGTTTTCTTGTGAGCCATTTTAAAAAAATCTAAAATAAAATCCCCTATTTCTCTGAAATGTTAGAAATCTTCTTTCCTTGACTAGAGTATATTTATCTGGCTAAGTGCCATATTTACCTTCTCCCAAACCACCTATAAATTTCCAGTAAGTTCTTCCTTATTAGCCAGACTGAAAATTGCAAAATAATAAAGTTTTCTGATTGATAAAGATCTTAGTAATTTTGTTGTAAGACTCTTGATTTCAGGTAAATATGATATTTTTCCATGGTCTTCAAGAAGAGCAAATAAATAGAGTGATATGTCTTGTTCAGAATTGTTGATAAAATATGTTTGATCTCAGCAGAAGGCAAGTGGGGCAAAGAGAAATTTAGAATTAGAAAGCATGGTTTGGTCAGGTGATAAGAACACGGTCTCCAGATGATGATGGTAAGGAGAGTAGTACAGTTTTGTTTAGTTTACCAGAATTAGGCAGGGCATGGGCTGGTAACTAGAAATCTAGGGTTCTGGGATTACTTCCCCTAAAAGACATAGTTTTAAAAGGTGTCAAGGTGACAAGTAGATTATTGCTTAAGCTAGGAATCTTGTTCAAATTAGGGCATTTGTGTTGAATGGAAATTAAGTGGAAGTCAAATTATATAAATGGGGAAATGCAGAATGACTTGGTGAAGTCTCAGGGATCGTAAGCAGGCAGATGCCGAGGGCTCCAACCAGTCACATCAAGGCTGGAACTTGGGCTACTGACAGGCTTGCATTTGCTATATATGATCAGTCCCGATTAAGACTGAGTTAAGGACTATATGAGACTGACAATGCAGGTTGAAGGTCTTGGTGTCTACTGTTGTTAAGGATTAGACTGGAGAAAAGGCAAGAATAACCAAAATGAAAGCATTACTGTATTAGATGCTCTAATCTGGGCAAAAAGTGTTCCAGCAGATGAAAAAGATGGTGAAATACCATCTGCCTCTTGTTATTACTTTACCCTACCTCTGTTTAAGAGTCTATTAGGGAAGTTTAATTCATATATTTCATCTAACTATATATGACCTACACTATTACTGGAGACCCTATAGCATTTGTTTCTTTTCTTTTATGTTTACCCTCCAAAATTTTGCTCCTCTTCCACCAAATAAATTTGCTACAGTTATATCTATAATGTTTAGTGATTCTTTGCATTTTCTTTAACGAGAGGCTAATCTCTGACACATTTTAACTTTTAACAAGGTATATTTTTTACGTATTTTAGTCATTAGTTATACCATTAAAATTAGAATATACTTATGAGATTATATGTCCTAAAACAAAATCTATTATGTTTGCTAGATTTATTCTCTCTGCCTTTTCTTCTCTTATTCAGATTTTAATCTAAAATCTTGATCGGATCAGCAACTCTTTTAACAGGTTTTTGTTTTTTCAGGTCCTTGTAAGATGTACTTCATCCCTTGCCAGAAGCTACATCAGATACTTTGGTAATCTTTACAGAATTTCTTGGCTTGGAATTATATAAACATATTGATGAAATTCATGTAGCTTCTGCTGAGAGCTTCAGTTTGAAAAAAAAAAGGCTGAAGGCCTTAAGAGTTTTTGTTTTTGTTTTCTTCCTAATGGGACAATATACCACTGAATACAATAATGCCCTTCTTTTGATATTTGAGACCTTATTTATTGTCCTTTCTTCTTTAACACTTATGTTTCATATCTTTTCCATTGTTGAAAGAATTACCAGAATAAAAATAATTTTAAAATTAAAGAGAAGTTAAATCTCATTTTTTAAAAAAGATGTGTATATTGTGAATTATTTTTGGTATTTTTATTTCTTGAACATATTTCAGAGAAAAAATTCTGAGACATTTGAATCTATGGAAAATTTAAAAATAAAAGCAATGCTGCTTTTAGCCAGAAGAATTTTGATTTCCTCATTTAAATTTTTTTTTTAAATTTAAGCCTTTGCCCAGAAAATGAGGAAACCAAACTTGACAAGAAATCAATCTAATAAATATTCCACTTAAAGTATACTTCTAGTATAATGATTTTAGAACACTGGTAACACTAGTTCATCTTTATTCCTAATCTTATTTGCAAACCCAACAAGGACATGTTAAGTCCAGATCTGATTTAGAACCAGGAGCCTTACTCTGTGTTAGTGTTGTTTTTTCAGGATCACTGGTAGGTCATTAGCTCTCACTGCATTTGGTTTTGTATGCTGGTTCTCAGTCTAGGATTACTTGAGCTTTAACTTCTGGCTGTCTTGAGGTATCCAATTTAGACAGGCATAGGATTATTTGGAAGTAGAGTTGTGTTGTTTTCCCTAAAGACTTATAGCTGAGCATGGTTCATTACTTCTGACCTTGTATGGGAGGGTGTCCTGGGTTTATAAATCCTATGTGAACAAGGTGGTATCTTAAGGATGAAAAAGTAGTTAGTAATTATCAGACCACCTTGATTGTGCTATTGGTTCTTTGTTTCTGATACAAAGTAGCCCTGAGGATGAAGTATATCATCAAAATGTAGATATTAATTGAGATTTGGGACACAGTCTGTTATAGCAACTAGAGTTATCCTAGTTTATATGAGAATCAAAATAAGCAATATGTTGCCCTCAGGGAACTTCTAGTCTATTTGTATAAAGAAAACATGTACAAGTTATTATAAAAGAAAACAGTTATTGCAATGATAGGCGGTATTGTATTAGAAAGCAAGGAAGAGATGTGTCTTGGGTCAAGGGGTGGAAGTCACATTTTCTAAGTGAAGAAGATACATGCATTGGGACTCAATAAATGAATATAATTTAGTCAGTCACAGAGGGCAGGGAATTATGTGCAGAACGTATATGATTGAGGAAAAGTCTTGGGGCAAAGAAATAGCACAGTCAATAACAAGCAATTTATTGTTTTTAGTAGATAATATATGAAGACGTGATAAGACAAAGTTATAGACAGACTCAGGGATCAGATCACAGGAAGCCTTATAAGCTATGTAAAAAAGTTTGGCTATAGCCTGTGGCTAATGGGAGACATATTTTAGGTTTTCAGTAGGCGAGATTACACTGATAGATTTATAGCTCTTATAGATTTTTCTGAAAGTTGTAAGGATACCAGTTATGGAGATTTTAAAATATATTCTCAAAGTCTTTGATACTTCTCTTATAAGGTAGATTCTAATTTTTCCACTCCTGAATATAGGTTAAACTTAATGACTCACTTCTAACAAAGAGAATAAAACAAAAGGGGTGGTGTGTGACTTTAGGGACTAGGTCATAGGAGTCACTGTGGTTTCCTCTGTTCTTTTCTCTTGGATCTCTGACTCTGGAAAAGGCAGCTGCCACTGTGGTACACGCCCCTTACCCTCAACCTCCAAGTGTGCCACCCAGTAAAGTCATTCAAGAAGACTTGTAGAGAAGCCTATGTGGCAAGGAATTGAGGCTTTCCACTAACAACTATGTGAGAAAACCATCTTGGGAGCGGATCCTTCAGATACAGCCAAGTCTCCAGATGACTGCAGCTCTAGCAAACAGCTCTACTACGGTCTCTGAAGAGAACCTTTGGCCAGAACCACCCAGTTAAGCAACTTGTGGATTCCTGGTTATCAGAAACTGTGTGAAATAATAAATGTTTGTTGTTTTAAATGACTAAATTTTGATGCAATTTTTTACACAGCAATAGATAATCAATACACTGGTTTTTAGATAGGAGCAAAACTTTAGTGCAGGCAGATAAGTTAGGAGACTGCTGTAGTTGACAAGGTTAGAAATGATAAAGGTCTAATTTAGGGCAGGTAAAGGTGGGCAGGAGGCATAAGGTATAAAAATAGTAGTCAAAAATCTGTTGGGGAAATTAAACTGAGTAGCCCATGATGGAAAGAGGGGAAGTCTGGGGTTTCAGGAAGCCCCTGGGTGAAAGCGGAGGCTAACATGGGGTTCAGAGCGACTGTGGTCATTGGCTTGACCATCTTTGTGCTCTCTGTCATCACCATCATCACTTGCTTCACCTGCTCCTGGTGCTGTTTTTACAAGATGTGCCACCAACTGCTTTCAGTCGTGACCACCACCACAACCACCACTGTGGTACACGCCCCTTACCCTCAACCTCCAAGTGTGCCACCCAGCTACCCTGGACCAAGCTACCAGAGTTACCACCCCATGCCTCCCCAGTCAAGGATGCCAGCAGCATCTTACCTCCGCAGTACCCGCCACCTTATCTGGCCCAGTCCTTGGGCCCATTGGCCTACCATGAGACCTTGGTGCCTACAGAACCAACCAGCCTCCTTTCAACCTGACCTACATGAACTCCTCAGAGGTGACCCCCTGAGTGTATCCCTGCCTCTATCTGTCACCGGACTCTATTGCGTGTGTGAGTGATGTGCAGGCACAGTTCTTTACTGTCCTTTGCTTGTGTGTGTGTTCTGTCGGTTTGCTTGGCTTCCTCTAGTGCCAATGAAGTGGGGTCAATTCTTGCCAGAAAAAGTTTGGGCTGGGACCAAACTTTGCTCTCCTCCTCTCTTGAAATTGCTTTCTAAAATCTCAAGTCAAATTCAAAGAATGGGGTGGGAGTTCTTTTCCAACCCAACAGGCATGGCCTGTCACACTAGGATAGAACAGCTTTATGTGGGTATCATGCAGACGTGTTCTGAATTTGGCAGAGCAGCTAGCTGCTGTTCAAGGCCATGACTTGTCCCCAGTGCCCTTCTCAGATCCAGGGCCATGATACCAGCAAGCAGGTGGAGTTGGGATCTGACCCAGTTGGATTTTGATCTTTTGGGCAGATGTCCCATTGTCCCCTGGAGCCTGCTCCATGCCCAGTGGGATCAGGCAAACCGGCTGATATCAGAACACCTCAGACAGAGACCTACTCCACTCCCGACAGCTGTCTACCTGAACAGTCCCTGCATCCTTCCCAAAGCCACCTGGAGGGCCACATCCACTCATGACCTGGCTGCCCATGGGTTAGCTTTTCTGATCTTACTAGTCCTGGCCCTTTCCACAGTGACAGTTCAGCCTCTATCCACCAACACACTCAGGTCTCATCCCTGAAGTGTTTTCATTTTACTTGTAGCCAAACATTTCATCTGTTTTTTATTTTAAAACGTTGATGTGAGACTAAAACCCCTGGATCCTGGAGGAAGTTGGCCTGCAGAAGAGACGGACAACCTGACAATTCTCATAGTTCCCATTTCCCCTGACACTAGCCTCAAGGAATAGCCAACTCCTGTTCCCCAGTCCAAAGTTTGCCCTGGCAACAGGGACAAGGGGCCATCTGGACCACAGTTAGGATGGGGCAATCCCAGGGTGGCAACCTAGTGTTCCCTGTCTCTTTCTTAATGTTTCAGCAAATCTGTTTTAGCTTTGTATTTGTTGATGTGTTTCTGAGAGTCTAGGGTCTGCGCCCTTGTTTATAATAAACACAAACATTTGGGAAAAAATTTTGGTCAGATTTAGAGAATGATTAAATGTGGAAATAGAGGGAGGAGTCAAGTTTGAGTCTCATGTTTCTTGCTTGGGCAACCAGGGTAATAAGGATGCTGACACACAGAGAAGAAGCATTTTGGAGAGAGAACAGATTCAGTTTTGGACAATGACTTTGAAATGTCTGTGAGATGTCAATAGATCTAAAAATGAAGAACTAAAGATTAGGGAATAATCAGCATTGAAGAGGTAATTGAAATGATAAACATAAATATTATTTAGAAAATGTATATAAAGTAAGGAAAGCAGTTGGCTGAAGAAGCAACCTGGAAGCCTTTGATATAAACAGGATGTTGTAGGAAGGCATGAAGAAAGCCAGAAAAGGTAGCAAGAGAAACTTGAAAAGGTAGGTAGCTTGGTTTCAGACATTAGATAGGAAACCTCATTCTTTGACACTGGTGAGAATAACACAAGAATGGGTGTTCTGGTAAGTTTTGAGGGATGGAGAATTGAGAGGAACCATTTTTGATAATTCCAGTTTTCCAGATTAAAAAAGGAGACAAGATCACTTATTACAAATAGGAATGATATCAGTTGGAGATATCGGGAAGAAATGAAGACTAAGATGAGCAATGACAATTAAAGGGATGAATGGATTGTGCTGAGTGCTCAGTCATATCTTTCATGTAAGTGATACTGATAAGAAAATATGACAATATATACATTGGGCATCTTTATTTTTCAGTTCAGCTGGAACTCAAAAGCTATTGACAATACCATAGATAACAGCTTATCTATGTAAGGCGTGTTGACAGATTGTGAAATTGGTTTTGCAACCCATAGTTCATCACCTTTCTTGGTGTCTATTCTCAAGTAGTTTGTAAGAGCATAGAGAGGTATGATTAGCAAAATATAAACATGGATTTTATTGGAAACAAAATGTTATGGGTATATAATTTGGTAAATCACATAAGAGGCATTTAATGCTAAGCGTGCATTTACTTAGTGCTAGATACTGCGCTTACTTCAGGGAATTAAAAAAAAATGAAAGAGAAAAGTTATTTACCTTTGACTGTTGAAAATCTGATGAAAGAGTCATATCTGAAAATACGTAATTACCATGCAATGAGGTAAGTAAATGCTATTGAAAATGGTTACAGGAACATATGGAAGGGTCTATCTATAAAATTGAGGAAATTAAAAAACCTTATTTTGGATCAGTTGACATTGAATTTGAGTTTTAAAAAATGAATAGGCTTTGGAATTTTTTTTTTAATTAAGAAACAAAAGAAGAGAAAAATATGTTATATTTCAGTCAGCAGCCTGAACATAATTCATGAAGGCTGCATTTGAGATAAACTGTAAAGAACCAACAAGATTTTTGACACCGGAGTGGGTACGATTCCTGATTGAGTTTATTGTGAATTCTTACTCTATTCAAGTTATGAAATCTTTTGTGAATATGATGGAAGCAATGCATTTCTTTGCCAGAAAAATGTGCAAACACACAGACACAAAATTTTGTAGACCTTACTTTAAAATGTCTTGGTATTAAAAGAAAAGAGGGGAAAGCTCACAAAATAATATTGTAAAATACTTACATTAAGAGAACAGAATTAGGAATAGATGACACAGTGATAGAAAACAAACCTGGGTAATGCAGATACTTTAGAAGATGTTTTGAAGTATTTAGAGCTGCAGAGTGTTTCAAGTGTCTAGAACTGAGAATTGTTGAATACGGCAATCACTGGATTTGTAGTTCATTGCTGGTCTACAACTAAGAAGAAACCATTCAGTAGAGTGGTAGGGACAGAAACCAAACTATAGGTAATTAAGCAGTAACTAGATTGTGAGACTAAGTTGAGATACTAAATGGAGAGACTAAGTACACTCTGCTCTTATAATCATAAGTTTAATCATAAAGGTAAAAAGAGAGAACAATGACTTAGGAAGATTTTTTAATGTGTTAAAAATGGGTATGTTTTTAGACAGAAGAGAAGGACTTAAGATAGGGAAAAAAGATATAAGAGAAAATTGTTAGGCAATTTCAGTTATTATTATCTTCCTGTTCAGTGTTAATATTAACTATGGTTGCACTTTTGGAAAACAAATGCTCAATTCACATTGACAGCAGGAACTCCCAGCTACATCTTAATAAGGATCCACTTATGGGACATAAGGAAACTTTGTAAAAAAAAAGGATTGTGTGAAGAAGAGCTAAATGTGTAGATCTTCCAGCTCTAGATCTGGCTGAAGTGTTCTTACAAAAAAGGAGATGTAGTCAGGGGCAGTGTTGAGCAGAGGCACTACTCCTAGTAGTAGAAGCTAACTATTATGTCTCAGTGTTATTGGTTCTCAATACTTGTTCTTTCCCTAGTCCTTAATGCAGTATGTCTTAACTGGCTATCCACCAGAATCATGTGAGAAGGTTTAAAAAATACTGATGACTGGGCCCCAGTCCCAGTGGTTCTGGTTTTATTGTGGTAGAGTGTGGGCATGGAAGGTGATGTTATGTGTGGCCAAAATAGACAACCACTGTTTAAGCATATTCACTTTGGGCTTCAATTTGATCATATATTTCATCTAAATATTTTTCCACAAGTTGCTTGAGGAATGTATGGTCATTATTCAGTTTGGGGAGTCTTAGAGGACTCCATGGAGAAATACTTATTCTCTTGGGATTGCAAGACAGGAACCTTCCCCTTATTGATCCTTTTACCTAGTTTAATCCGGGCTTTTCACCGATAGTAATGAGGAAGTAAGCATTAGCAAGAGCTTATTCTCCGGACATTTATAAAATTCATGCTCAAGAAAAATGTAAGGATGAGGTAAGATTCCCAGGACATCTCCTTTCTAAAAACACCACCTGTTGATCAACCAAGCTGCAGGGAAACCACAGTAGTTTGCTCTTGGTTGAGTAGACAATCTATGTGTGGCAGGTGGGAATGAGTGTCTTCCTCAGTGACAGTTATCCTTCCAGGGTAAGAGCATTCAGTCACATAATTCTATTTTTAGAATATATTCTCAGATTAAGTCTATTTTAGGACAGTAACTCATTTCCCTCTCCTCCTCCTCCTCCTTTCCAGGGTTCCCTGCTCACTAAAGAAGGGGCCATTAGAAAGTGTGAGAATTATATGAAGTTGTGGTTGCTAAAGTGAATGCCTCATTAGCATTTGAGAGAAAAGCCCAAACAACACCATCAAAGGGTGTTAAACCAATCCAATGAGGTGGAGAGAGGGGGTGGTTAGAATTAATTTAAATAACTTTTAAACCAATGTGAATGAAAGAATAATTACTTCCCTAATAGTAATTTAGCCTACACTTGAGTGAAGGTATATCCATTTTCACTGGAATACAAACTTACTGTTTACCTAAATTTGTTCATAAATGATGACTTTTATAATAAAAACAAAATAAAAAATATTTTGACATTTCAGCTGTCCTTTTGAAAGTAGAAGAATCCCAAGAAAGCACAGCACGCTATAGATAATATCTGAAGCAGCATATAATAACATTAGTGTTACTAACATGATGACAACTGAAATAATGAAGATACACAAAAACAGAGCAACAAAAGTAAGATTAGGCAGACAGGAGTTAAGAGTCTAACAAAATCACTTAATTTTAATTTGCATCCATAAACTGGACAAAAAATTTCCATTAAACACCGTTAGACTTGGAGGACAACGGGGTTGAAGCAGTGGGTAGAGCAGGGATTGGAGGAAGGCTTTGATTAACGACCCCAAATTTTCCTTCAAGTCAACAGTTTGGCTCCCCCCAGTGTCGGCTTAAAAAGCCTCCTCCTGTTTATTGAGTGGATACAGATGACCAGAAGACGTACTGGCAATTGTACTGACTGGCAAACCAAAAGAAATGCCTGCTGGTGTTACCGGGTTTTGCCTGTCGAGTTGCCTATAGAGGTGATGTTTTGTGCTCCAGTTGATATCTCCAAAGAGCAGAGCATTTGAGGAGCCAAAAATGTTCTTCAAATTTTCCTGGAGGTTTGGGCCCAGGCAGAGGTGACATATAAAAGTTGAGGTTAATGTGCCTGAGTAAACCATTGCTTGCATATGCTCAGTTTTACCTCTGCAGTTCATGCAAACTCCAGGGGACGTGTTCTGAGAGCAGAATAAGGCAATGTGAACCTCCACTCTCCCCAGAAATGGCTGAAATGTGATGTTGTGGCTATACTGAAAACTTGGTAACACAGAGAAGTAATATAATGAGTTAAAGCTCTGCTTAGTGTTTATTGTAATAACTGACCTCTACTTGGTGACATCAGAAAAATGCCGAGCTTAAAAAATTCCTAAAGAATAAATTGAGATTCTTACGATGATATGCACTGATATTTCTTAACTAAAAGCAAAGATATCACTACTTTATATCATATATCTTAAACCATAGGTATTTCCCCTTTCTCTGCATGAGGAACCTAGTTGAATCATCCACTGTTCTATGCCCTTAATCCTGAAACAATCTGGGCCATTCAGAAACTCTACTATTTAGGTCAGATGTGTAAGTACTGTATGTTAGTTACCTGGTATATGTAGAACATCATTTTACAAAATAATTTTGAGGAATTTTGACATTTGCAATAGAGAAGATCCACAAGTCTTTGATTTGAGAAGTTGCTTCCTGCTGCCTTCTTCCTGTCAGAGGTACTGAGCTTGAAAATGAGATCAAACTTCCGGAAAGAAATATGCTTTATATAAATGTTCCTACTCATATTATTTCATAGTCTCCTATGACAACCTTAGCGTCAAAGATTTATTCTGGGTAGTTAAGTTATACAACAAAATATCTGATGTGAATTTTGGCAAGAAATTCACTAACTATGTAACTTGCCAGGAACAGGTATCCATATGGAATAAACAAAAGTCATGAGAATAGGTAAAAGCATACTCACCAGGGACTGTGTCTCTGAATTAGTTTCCTAATTTGCCCAGATAAAATATCATAAAACTCATCAGTGCCTCAATTTATCTTATATTATAAGTGAGCCAATATTCCACATAAAGAAAAAACAATAGCTAGTTTGGGTACTACAATTCATTAGAAAAAAAGGAGTTCTGAAACTTAAAGTGCTATTTGGAGAATGTGAAAAATTAAAACAAACAAAAACAGTTGGCTTCAAAGGATCAAGTTCTGTTTCATGTAACTTCCAGAGAGGGATATCCACTTTTAAAAATAAAAGTTCTCATTTAACATTGTGCTGGTTTTAGGTGAAAAAATACCATAAACATGCCCATAATTACACATTTGAGCTCTAAAGAGATTAATTTTCTTAAGGTTAAGTGTAAGTAAGCTTGAGATAGGCGATGTTTCAAGAATGGAGCCATGTTTTTGAATCTAAAAAAGCAATATGATTTCTTGAAATACTATTGCATTTGCTTCTATGAATAAGTCATTTTCTGGAGTTAATACCGAAAAGGGGAAATCTAATCAGATCATTTTCTCTGGTGTGAGATGCAAGATATTTTCTCTTTATAAAATAGATTATTAATTTCCAAAATTTTATCCTATATTTCTCTGCTTATTCAGTGATGTTTAAAAACCTCTAAAGGATTATTTGGCTTTCAATATCTCATTCTCTTTTTAAAATACATTTCAACTTGCTCTTGTAATTAACATTAACACCAAGTTCTTATTTCCAACTTCAAGACTCTCAGAAGGTTAAGATTACAATATAATTCAGATAAAAATGATTAGAGGGTAAGGATATGCACAAAATATGAATGACAGAAAATATGTCTAACAGCCCACATTATTGTGTAGACCTCAAACTTGTTCTTCCTAAGATTTTGCCGAATATAAAAGTAAACGTCTGACACTCTGAGTTAACATTTAAAAATATGCTTTAGTTTCATAATCACTGCAGTGCAGAAGTTATTAAAGCTACAGCAGTTCAGCATGAAAGAAGCCAGAAGATTTTTTGCATTATTTTCCTTCCTTATACCAAATGATAATTTATATGCAATTCTCATTTAAAAAAATTTTTAGATCTCATATAGAAACTTCATACACAGAAGAAATATAACATATGACTTAAAGAGAAGACTATAAAATTCATAGCTGGTTCTATAAAAATTCCATAAAAATAAGTAGAAAACATTTGATTAATGGATATATTTGAATTAATATTCATATGGGATTACAAAAAAAGAGTTGAATCAGTGTAATTGATAGTAGGATATTATTACTATTGGAATGAAGAATAAGAAATTTATGTCAGTGGATATTATTACAGGTGTAGATTTCATCTAGCCATGGTAAAATTCACTTAACATTTAATGAGCACCTATCAAGTACCAGATCCTAGTATATGATTTTATATTTTCTATTATAAATATATTTTTGTATTTATATTTTGATTGGAGCATCATTGTGAGATAGGTAGTATATAATGTAGCTTGTAAGTTATAGGATTGGGATTCATAGCATGTTCTCTTAACACCAAATGTAGTGCTCATCTATGCACCGTGTTTTCTCTCTCAAATATATTCAATTTGGTAACAGTGGAAGAAAACAGAACTATAAAAAATAGATTTCCTCATGTATCATGTAATAGTTTGGCTAATGAAAACAGTATCTTTCTAAGCAGACTTTCACAGCTACCACAATCAATAATGACATCAAGAATAAAACCCTTGTATTGCAGGACTAAAATTAGTATTAGCAACACTTCTCAGAGAGTTGAGAGAAACATGAAAGCTTATCTTTACAATACTTTAAAAGCAGTCTTTCTCACTGGTGTTTGAATGATGCTGGTGAGACCTTCTTAAGGTTGTCACTGTCCCTTGGTCCTAAGAGGGTGAATTAAGAGTGAAATTAATGTTCTATGTGAATTTGGGTTTACTAGCACACATGTGTAAAGAAGAGGCGAGTTTGTAGTTGAAATTTGCATTTTTTTGGTGAGTCACCCTCGATGGGCTTCTCAGCCAACTTCAACTGTCATCTGCTTGCACCAGAGTTGTGCAGGCTGTACTGGGTAGAGAGGATTTTGTCATCTCTTTTGGACGAGTCTGGTATAGCTTCTGAATGCACTCTTTGTTCCAAAATTCCTAGGACACAATAGATATTCATCAACAATGAATTGTTTCTTCTTAGTGTGTCAAAAACAATTGAGATAAACAACATCTAGAATCTAATCTCTACTTCTAATGCATAAATAATTTTGTACTTTCTCCAAAAGAAATGATATATTGATGTCATAGTAGGCATTCAATAAATGCTCATTGATTGGTTACTCGATTGATTCGTTCATTGTCTACATCCTGAACAACTGCACAAACATCAAGGTGATATCTCATATCCATAACCCATATATCAACAAGTCCTTTCAATTTTTAACTACTAAGATGTTTCTTTAAATCATCCGCTTGTCATGTCAACATCTGTAAACTTTGTCCAAGCTATCTTCCTCTGGGTTCTACAAAATTACAAACAATCCCATGCCTGACTGTTCTACCTGTCCCATTTTGACCCCTGAACCCTCATAACTCTAAATTGTCATGTGAATTTTTTTTTAAATAAATGAGTGAATGGCTTTATTTCAGCTTTAAGTACTTTGATGATTTCCCATCGTTCCTGGATAAGAACAATTATTAATATATATAAGATGGGGACTCAAAAAAACACAGAATTATCTTTTGGAGGGCAGGCCTCTTGTAATATAGGCTTCCCCACTAGGTAAGCATTCTAGGAACCCATAGGCACCAGTGTATCAGCTAGCATTGTTGTGAGGGGCTGTGTTCAACTTCAGTGAATTTTTTTGGAGATTCAACATTTTTACCCATTTCATGATGAGCGATTTATATGAACAATGTACAACAGTGAAATTTTGTTTTCTGTTTTTGACCAAAAACAGCATTACTCCCATGCCTCACCCTCCCTGTTCATACCATCTCACCCAAACTGACTTCTTTTTTCTTTTGTTTCCTAGGATGAAAAAGACCCTCAAAAGGAAATGTTTTGCCAGTGTGGAAGAGGTGAAACAAAAAATGGCAGAAACACTAAAAGGCATCAAAACTGGCAAGTTCAAAAACAGTTTTGAGCAGTGGAAAAAGCATCTCGATAGGTATATTGCATTGTACTTTGAAGGTGACTGAAGTTTAAACATGTAATAATAAATACACAAATTTTTATAAATGCATTCCAGTCTTTTGGGGGCATATTCCACCCTTGCATAGTGTTGTTCACTCTTCTCAATGTTTTGGTCACACAGACCTTCCAGTTCCTCACAGGTGCTGTATACTCCTTTCACAGTATCTATGCTCCTGCTCATTTCTCTAAATACAGCTTGGTTTTCCCCCTCTTTACTTTGTTAACTCTTTCTCAGCCTCCAACTATCATGCTTGGTATCAAGTATCTTATTATATGTTCCCACAGGATTATATATCTCTTATTTTTAGCATGTATCATCGTTGCAATTTAGTATTTCTTTGAGACATTTGATTAATCTCTGTCTCTCTCACTAGATAATAAGCTCCACATGGGTAGGTCCTTAGATGGTTTATCACTACTCTAAGCTTAAAATACTACAAACAAACTTCTTAACAATGTCTGTAAGGCCTTTTGATTTGGCCCCAAGACTTCTTCTTTAATCTCATATAATTCAGTCAAATTTAAGAAATAGTTATAGAGGCTCTTTTGACCCATGTTCCGCTCCAGGGTATCATTCCATTTCCTTGCCCATCATTAATGAAAAACTCCGTAAGTCAGCAGTAGTCACTGCTTCTCCCTCAAATTCAATTTTCTTCTCAGTCATCTCCAACTAGTTTTCTGTCTATTCATTCCCTAATAACTTCCAATGGCTTACAAGATGCTAAACACACTGATCCCATTCATTTTGGGAAACAAGATTCTAAATTCATCAATATTATCAATTTTCTCACCTAACTTGTCCTCCCAAAAATATCACAACACTTTACCACTGCCTTCTGAGAAATTTTTCTTCTCTTTGCTTCCGTGACACCACCACTTTCTTTTGGTTTACCTCTGACCACATTGACCACTACATACCCTTTCTTTGGACAGTACCTCCTTGGTTTGGCTATAAGTGGTTGTACTCCAGAGCTGGGCCTGAGATTCTCTATTCTTTCATATTTACACGTATACCCCAAGTGATCTTGTTAGTAAAGTGATACTGGATAATAAATAGTTTACAAATATATTTTGAATTTCTAGTTAAAATTCATTGAGCATTTGAAAAAAAAATATTTTGTTTCCATTAATTGTTTTAAGATTTCTTTATATGGGCACCAGGCAATTCTGGGGGAAATTTTGAAATTAATGTTCAGCTTTAACTAATCAGGGCGAAAAAAACAACAACAAACTACAACATAAATGAGAAACTACAGCAAAAAACCCAGAATGGATAAGTTCACTTTAGAAACAAATGTTATATTTGATGGTTTTTGTTGGTCTTGGGGGTTAGACATGCTGATGCTAAAATGTAAAGGCAGGAATACATAAAAATAATCTAGTATTAGAATATGTTCAGGGAAAAAGTCACTAAAAATTGTGTTTCAAATGACGTTCATAGTTTCATTTTTATTTTAAAGATAAAGCTTTGAAACTATAAACGTCATAAGAAACACATTCTAAGAGACATTCTAAAAAACAATATCATGAAAATATTTGAGTACATGTGAGGAATGTTTGAACCAATGACTGACGTAACAAAACTTTTCTAAATACACAGACCTTTGATTTACATAGAGCCAAATATTAAAATATAATTTGTCATTAAAATGTATTTTTTTCCTCTTTTTGGTACAAAGGCAAACACCACAGAAGGATATTAAAACTTTATCACTAAACTATGGTAATATATCCTGTCAGTCAGTCAACATAAGCAACTCATTGTAATCCAACACATATTTATTGAGGGTTCATTGTGTCTAGGTTGTTATTCCTCCATTCCTTCTTCCATTATTTTACTTATTCATTCAACAATGACTTACTATTTTTAAAGCATTATTATAGACTCTACTGATGCAGAAATGATCTGGACATGGCTTTCCCTGCAAGAAATGTATAGAGATTAAGATGATATCATTTTTATTTTCAAGCAGGGATAATGAAAATACTGAAAGATAGTTTGTGATTCTGACAATCAATGTCTTCTAAGCGTGTGATTTTGAATTTTAAAGTTAGACAAAACAGAAGAGTTTGTCTTTCCATTTGTAGCAAAATAAAAAGCAAATTTGATTCAGATATTTGCAATTATTTTTGGAATACATGTGTTTATAATGTAAGAAGTTAGTGTGCATGCAACTAATATATTTCCTTAACTTTTATGCCTTTCATTATAAGATTCACCATGAATATGAGAATAATTTTTTGGGAAAAATGCATTATTATATAAAATGTGCAAATAAATTGAATTATATCTCAATTACTGAAACATTAAACTGTGAAAGGAAAGTGCCAATTTTGCTTTATGGAGGAATTATAATAGATAGTAAATCTATTTACTAGCTAATGGTGGTTTCTAGCCTTGTTGAACTTATTGATTGGTTTCATGTTTTTTGATGTAAATTAGAAAACACATATTGCAATTAATTTTAGAATAACATTAGCAGCAAAAATACTTTTTAAAATTTTTTTATTTTTTGTTTTTTTTTTTTGAGTTGGATTCTCACTCTGTCACCCAGACTGGAGTGCAGTGGCCGCTCCCGGCCACCGCAGCCTCAACCTGCTGGACTCCAGCGATCCTTCCGCCTCAGCCTTCCAAGTAGCTGGAACTACAGGCATGCGCTACCACGCCCGGGTAATTTTGGATTTATTGTAGAGATGAGGTCTCGCCAAGTTGCCCAGGCGGGTCTCGAACCCACAGGCTCAGGCAATCCACTCACCTCAGTCTCCCAAAGCGCTGGGATTACAGGCTGAGCCACTGACCTCGGCTAAAAATACTTTTCATTCTGCAAAAATTGAATTGTTCCCATCTACGTTTTCCAGTGCTGTTTGATTCAGAGTGCTTCTTTTCTTTTTTAAAGTCGTCCAATAATACTTTGCTTCCATAGTTACACACAATTTTTTCTTACCTCAGGAAAATACTAGAAAATATGATTCTCTGAGTTGCATTCCACTGAGTACTTCATGAATTTTTAAAAATACCAAGCACATGATAATTAATAAATGAAATACTATATGTAGCTCATTTTCCTTAAATTCTGCACAAATGAACCATTAGAATTGAGATCAAATTTACAGATTTCCTACAACTACCACAGGGTTCGACACAACCATATGTGCCCAGTAAAATTTCTGGGAAAAATAGAAGGATGTACTAAAGTAAAATAAGTTAAAGTGATGAAGTCATTTTCACACTTACTAAGATGTTAAGTTCTTAACCTCTGAGCATTCCTAAGTAGTCAACACTGTGTCTTACACTGCATCTTGTTTTTCTTTCAAAAAGCATTAAGCAAATCTACTTACTAGGAAAGAGGAAAAAGTACATTGTTTGGGTGACCCTTAGGCCTCTGTCCATGGTTTCAGGGAAGCTAAGGAAGTCAATTCTCCCATAGCCATTATTGACTCATTTCTGCCTGAAATATTTGATGAAAGATCATGATGTCACTTATACTGCATTTTCTTTTCTTTTCTTTTTTTTTTTTGAGTTGGAGTCTCACTCTGTCACTCAGACTGGAGTGCAGTGGCATGCTCCCGGCCACCGCAGCCTCGACCTGCTGGGCTCCGGCGATCCTTCCACTTCAGCCTTCCAAGTAGCTGGAACTACAGGTGCCTGCTACCATGCCCGGCTAATTTTTTGATTTACTGTAGAGATGAGGTCTCGCCAAGTTGCCCAGGTGGGTCTCGAACCTGCAAGTTCAGGCAATCCACTCGCCTCAGCCTCCCAAAGCGCGGGACTACAGGCTGAGCCACCGAGCCCGGCTATACCGCATTTTCTAATCTTAAAACATAGTGCCTTAAAATAGTAAACAAAGATCTTTGAAGGCAGGGACTCATTTTTGTCTGTTGTTTTTTTGTTTTCTGCTTAGCAGCATAGTACCAAACTTGATGTATGTGCTCAGTTAACACCAGTTCAATAAATGAATAAAAATATGGCATGACTAAATGAAAAAAAAACAAACCCATTAGGAATTAATCTCATATAGTCAATATTAGCTAGCTAACTGAAATAGTATGAACATGCATGGAATATCCAATTTCAGTATGCTTTAGTTTTTACTATTAAAATTAATACCTAATAGTGTTACAATTTATGAGCAAATGCTCAAACCTCTTCTTTGTTATAACTGCATAGCCTAGCTGATACTCAAAGTAGACATAATTTAGCTAAGTACTTTTATCATCAAAACAACTAATGAGGCTATAAAATTTATAAACCCTATATATCTTCATTAATGAGTAAGTTTGAATTTTGCAGACCGACTTCTGATGTCACCAAGGATCTTTCTTTGGGATTATTTAAAATCAAATTATCAAAATAAAGACTTCCACACATGCTATTTTCTTATTTCCTTTGGCTGACAGTTTATTTTGCTCACCTTTTCCTCTTTGTTTTGGGAATTAGGGCTTTCCAATGAGCCTATGTGATATTAAGAACTATCTCTAGATATTGAGTTTACATTACAAACAAGCAAAATTCCCAGTCTGTCAGAGATCTTCTCCTAGGATACAAGGAAAAGCAAAGTTCAGCTAAACTGAACAATTAATTCATGATCACTTCTGAATAGAGAGAAAAGGTTGCTTTAAGCTGTTCTGTTCTCCTCTTAGGGATTTAAGGTCAGTTGCAAGAAGCAAAATTACTATTCTTTCAAAGTTGTCTCTTCTGATTTGTATTCCTGTAATTATCTCCTTTGGACCTCTTCCTTTTCAACTTAGCTTAATAAATCAATTCAAGGGTTGGCTACATGTAAATATACTACTCTGATAGTTAGATGGACAGGTAAAGGAATAAGATAGGGCAGTTTTCTTCTCTGACCAATGGTTTCACCAATGTATCAATTATTTTTGTTTTACACAAAAGAATCTGATATTTTCTCCCAGAAAATAAGGGAAGTGATTTTTTTTCTTTTGTTTCTTTAAATTATCCCCCTCTCCTTTTAATATAAAGATTAAAAACACTGTCTTCAAGCAATGGACACGTTTTGGTGACCAAAAGAACAAATAGTTTGTAAAGAAATAAAGTCTTAAAATATGATTATTTTAGTGGCAGCTGATTCCCAAGATCTTGAAATCAGAAGATTTTATATTAAAATAAGAAACATAAGCAGGCCGGGCTTGGTGGCTTAGCCTGTAATCCAGCGCTTTGGGAGGCCAAGGGGAGTGGATTGCCTGAGCCCGCGGGTTCGAGACCCGCCTGGGCAACTTGGTGAGACCTCATCTCTACAATAAATCAAAAAATTAGCCGGGCGTGGTAGCATGTGCCTGCAGTTCCAGCTACTTGGAAGGCTGAGGCGGAAGGATCACCGGAGCCCAGCAGGTCGAGGCTGCGGAGGCCGGGAGCGGCCACTGTACTCCAGTCTGGGTGACAGAGTGAGATTCCAACTCAAAAAACAAACAAACAAACAAACAAAAAATATGTTACACAGCAAAGATAACATATGACATGTTAACAGAGTTAATGTACCCAACATAAAAGGAATAGAAAACAATTATCATGAAAGCCTCATACTTATTAATTCAGGAGTGGATAAAAATGAAGGAAAAAGAGGAAAAGACATGGTGAGGTCACCAAGGGAGATTTATAGGTACAGTCAGCCCTCTAGATCTGCAGACTCTGCATCCTCAGATTCAGCCAATCTCGGACCCAAAATATTGAAAAATAAAATAATACAAAATAAGGGCAACCCATTCGGGTCCCCTCCCACTATGGAAGCTTTTCTGTCCTCTTAATAAATCCTGCTTTTCCACAAAAAAGTAAAAAATAAAAAATAAAAAAGCTAGAGATGGTAGCACATGCCTGTAGGTCCAGTTACTGAGTCGAGAGGACTGCCTAAGCCCAGGAGTTGGAGGACAGCCTGGGCAACATGGTGAGACCCCACCTCTTAAACAACAACAACAAATCAAAACAACAATAAAAATGATACAAAACATAAAACAATACAGTATAACAACTCAACCACATAGCACTTACATTGTATTGGACACTATAAGTAACCTAGAGATTGTTTCAAGGATATAGGAGGATGTGTCTGCAAGTACTACGCCATTTTATGTAAGGGACTTGAGCATCAGCAAACTGGGGGTCCTAGAACCAGTTGCCCTGTGGATACCAAGGGAGATTAAACATTTCCTAAACCAAAATGTGAGGAAAAAAATCTGGTTAAATTATTTTTGACAGCTAAATAAATATTGCTCTTCTTTAATCCGTACACACTTCTCTAATCATTCATTCAACAAGATTTTCTTTCAGTACTTACTCTATCATATCAAGGACTGTGGGAGAAGAAAAATCATCATATTTCTAAAAAGGGTTTTTTCTACTTTCTTC
Organism: Tarsius wallacei; assembly: GCA_963574415.1. NCBI lineage: Eukaryota > Metazoa > Chordata > Mammalia > Primates > Tarsiidae > Tarsius > Tarsius wallacei. The sequence continues at coordinate 20,372 of CAUYQG010281244.1, read as the reverse complement.
ATTGCTGGTCCTTTTCACACATTTCTTTTAATTCATTTATGTGGGAATCACACCCTCTTATTTATAAATATTGTTAAAATTTAATATATCCTGGAATAAAAATTGTTGAAATACACTCTCTTAAATAATTTCCTGTTCTTTATGTCCCAGATGCAAAGTATAAACAGAGAAGGCTAAGAGATCTAACTGATGAGACAATTTAAAAAAAAAACCAGTACAATAAAAAATACAAATAATAAAACAGTATTTTCTTTTATAGGAGGTACAGCATGAACATGAGTAGCATGGGAAGATGATTATAATTTACTGAGAGGCAAGAACTATAAAAACCACAAAGCAGCAAATAAATAAATGGCATTTTTAGGGGGCAGATTTTACAATGACAAATGGCAATGATCTAAATAGATGCAAGAGTAAAAATTTCTTAGCAGTGGGGTAAAATATGATCAATATAAAAGGCTTATCAGTAAAACAGAAAAGACATTCTCCGAATTTGTAATTATTATGCCTAGAGTCTAACAAATTGTAATAGACTTGGCTATATTCAATTTCCTGAAACTTTTCCATTTAAAATTACCTAATAATTAGCCATAATAACTAAACTTCTAAAACCTCTATATAATTTTTTTGTTAAAAAAATTAAGTATCTAAAAACACCTACCTGTTCTTCTCTTTTTTGTTTCCTAAGTTGTATTCCTTCTTCTTCTCTTCGTCTACGCATCTCTTGAGGATTTAGAGCTTTATTCTTATAACTTTTCATTCTATAGTTATCCTTCCCTGGACTAGCCATGGCATCTTAACAGAAAGAGAGAAATAAACAGACACTGATAACTCTCAAAACAACATAAGACACTTACTCCAAGGGAACTAAATTCAGGTTAACTGACTAAACAGACCAACAAAGCCCATTCTGAAAATTATATAGAAGAATACATTCCCTCACGCCCCTATAGATTAGAGCAAAATGACACAATATTTTATAAATAACATATTAAACAAATAATTCTGACCTAAACGCAAAGCCATTACCCTACTTTACTGATTCTAAGATGCAACAACCTTCCCTATCCCCTAACGCTAACAGTACTTAAACCTTTCTGAAGCATCTTATAACCACTGTTAGTCAGGAAATAATCAAGAGCTATTTAGGTTTTTAAAAACTTCTAAATTACAGCTTCTAGCAAGATCAAGAAAATAACCAGCATTGAAGTCTTATTTTTAATAAAATATGGTGTTAGGCTTCAGTAAGCACACCTCAAATAGTTATTGAGGTCTGGCTTATCTCACTTACCTAAAGACAGTTCCTTAAGGATTAAGGCCACAAGGGTCATGACTTGAGTTATGACTGCAATACCAGTTTTCAATACTCCAGTTTAATGAGTTCTTTTGAAATACTAAAATACATATATATTTTATTTTTAACATTTTATTATAAATGCATTTTAAAACATTAAAATTTACACAGATATTTTTAGTATATATAAAATATTGTATGCAAACATAATCTTTTATCTTTGAAATATATGTACTAGTTTTACTTTTGGAAAGTGAATTATGGCCATACACGGTGGCTCAAGCCTGTAATTCCAGCACTTTGGGAGGCTGAGCTAAGAGGACTGCCTGAGCCCGCGGGGTTTGAGACCAGCAGAGGATTCGAGGCGAGAGGACTGCCTGAGCCTGCAGGTTTGAGACCAGCCTGGGCAACCTCGTCTCTACAATAAATAAAAAAATTAGCCAGGAGTGGTAGCACATGCCTGCAGTTCCAGCTACTTGGAAGGCTGAGGTGGAAGAATCGCCAGAGCCCTGCAGATCGATTCTGGGGTGGCCTTGAGCGTGCCACTGCATGTCAGCCTGGGCCACAGAGTGAAACTCTAACTCAAAAAAATAAAAAAGAAAGTGAATTATAAGCTTTTAATGATGTATGTTGATATTTTGATATTATCTATATGAATATTAAAATCATGATATTATAACCTATTCTGGATTTACACATCAAGAAAAAAATCAGTCCAAAGCAGGGTTTCAACTTGAGTGTAACATGAGAGAAAATTAGTGAGCACCCAGGATGTTATTCTGGTAAATTCAGAGGACATACTTACATCCAGAGAAAATACAGTGATCAATTAGCCTACGAAGAAACACAAAAGATCCCTACCATCCCTGATGTAGAAAAGATCGACTAATGAGCCGACAAATGTTACTGTAAGCAGTAAAGCACAGAGGCATATGCATTAAGTCCTGTGAAAGCACAGAAGATATGTGCCTCAAGCAGCTCTGACAGCTTCACTGTTCTCTCATCCTCAAGGATGAATGGGAATTTACCAGAGAAGAGAATAAAAAGGGAAATGGGAAGAAACAAAGCATTTCAAGCAGAAGGAATACAAGCAAAAACAAGTTTTTGACAAATCCCAGCGTAACCAAGAACAGTGAGAAACTCTTGTTCATGCCTGAACAAGAGGATGCATGAGAGAAACCAGAAACAAAGCTATCAAGTCAGGTGAGGAAACAATGGTTCCTTTAATCCAGTTGAGAAATCTGGACTTGATGCCAAGGAAAAGAATTAATGAATTAAGGAGAAGGTTGTTTCAAATACTCCAAGGAGGGATAAGAGAGATGATGAAGTCCTGAACTAAATAAACAGCTACCACAGAAATACAGAAGCCAGGTTGGATTCCAGAAACATTTCTGAAATGGATTCAGTAAGAATTAGAGGCCAAATGAATGTAACAGATATGTGGTGAGAGAAAAGGACGTGGAGGATAACTCCATGGCTTTTAGCTGAGCCATTTCATTAGTGTGACAAAATAACCCAAGATAGGGAATACATATGAAGGGTCAAAATAGTGGTTGTTTGCATGCTGGCTTGTTTCTGAGATAAGAATAATGAAGTTAGCTATTTTAAGTTTATTTTTTAATTTACATTCAGTAAAAATCACTTTCAGCATACAGTTCCACGAATTTAACAAATGCACAGACATACAACCATCACAATCAAGACATAAAACAGTTCTGTCACCCAAAAACTCCCTCATGCTGCTCCTACTGACCCTACCTCCACCCTTAGCACCTGGCGACCACCGACTTGTTCTCCCATCTCTATAGCTCTGTCTTGTCCTGAATTTCACATAAATGAACTCATAAGGTATACAGTCTTTTGAATCTGGCTTCTTCCATGTAGCATAGTATCTGAGAGTCATCCATGTTGTTGGCATCTATCAAAAGTTTGCCCCTACTTATTGCTAAGCAGTATTCCACTGTGTGGATATATCAGCTTATTCATATTCCAGTGAAAGAACATTTGGGTAGCTTCCGGTTTTTCGTGGTTATGAATAAAATTGCTGCAAATATTCATCATGTGCAAGTGTATGTGTTAACATAAGTTCTCATCTTTCTTGGTAAATATGAGTAGGACTGATGAATATGACAAGTATACATTTCACTTTACAAAACTGCCAAACTGCTTTTCGAAGTGACTATCAGCAATGTAGACTCCTAGCTGCTCTGTATCCTGCCTTCACTTGGTATTGTCAAGATTTCTGTTGCTGTTATTAATTGCAGTCATTCTAATAAGTGTACAGCAACTTTGGTCTTAAACATGGAGATAAAGTAGAATGGAATGGGCTGAGGAGTTGAGAATGACTGAAAAGGTACTTTGAGCCTTTGAAGTTAACACCTGTATGTTCTATAAATTAAAATGCATTTAAAACTAAAATTCCTCTTTTAAAATGTTTAACGGATTTCAGAAATACTGTGTGCACCTACAAATAGTTATCATTAGACACTGCTCAGTATAACTATTAATAACAATATTTAGCATTATTCTCTAATCACTATACACAAATAAAGCTATGTCATTACTAATAGCTTAGTCTCCTGAAGGGAAAAAATAAGAGATCAGAGTTCATTACAGAGCAAACTGAGCTTCAACACTAGTTAGTTGTTAAATTATGCTCAACACATAAAAAATATCTTAGTAAAATAAAATTTTCATAGAAGTAAACCTCTTAAAATATTTATCACCTATATATTCTAGGCCACTGGCTTCTAAACTTTTTTTTTTTTTAAGATTTTTTAAAATTTCAATAGCTTTGGGGAGGTACAAATAGTTTTGGTCTGGGCTTGTACCCACCAGTTCCACCTGCATCTAAACTTTTTTGATCACACATCCTAGATATACTCCTCTATTATAAAATTTTTTTAAAAATGGAACTTATAAAAATTACAGTTTGAAAAGGTAAACAAATAGAAGTATTTTCTTCCCACATCTGATGGTATCACCTTGTACTTCACTCCCCAACACACACACACTCACACCCAGACATTACTTCTGAGACCAATAATCCGTGCAACCACGTTATCACGGTTCAATATAAATTGGTTAACCGTAAGTGTAGCCCCAGCAACTCCTATCTCACGCGTTCTTTTAGTATTGACTTCTGACTTCTTGCTTCCTACTTAACACCTGAATCCTCACTGCAGTTGCTTTGAAGAGGACAAGAAGGCCAAGGAAAATTATCTCCAGCGGTGCCTCACCCAATAGGACTGTCTCCTTCCCTGGAATATAAATTTAAAGACTGTACTTCTAAGGCTGGGTGGGGTCTCATAAAAAGCTAAATATAAGAAATGCAATTCAGACACTTTAAAGTTGCAAACAGAAAAAAATTTTTCTTTCATAAGCTTTTTTTTAACCAGTTCTTTAAAAAACCATGTTGAAGTTAGGCAAATTAATAGAATCTGAACTTTGGTGATTTTTCTTTTTTAATATTCACTAACAGCACTTCTTAAGCCTCCAGTCTAGGTCTGGGGAGTCTGACCGGAGTCCCCGGCGCTAAGGAGGCTGAGTCCTAGACGGGCAGCCATGGTCTGAAGTCTCCCGTCCAGGATCTAGGGAGTCCGACTGGATCCTCGGGCGCTGAGGAGGCCGAGTCCTGGACGGACAGCCTTGGTCTCCTGAGCAGCGCTGTTCCTCGCCCACCAGCAACCTTCCTACAAAACGCCGGTCCCGCTGAGGCTGTGGCAGAGCCGAGCCATCAGTCTCCAGCATGTGTCTAGGAGCCCAGGAGCGAAGACCAGCGTCACGTTCTCTCGAGTGCCTCCTCGCCGCCCGCAGCCTTCGAGCCCTTTCATTCTCAAGGAGCTGAGCGCCTCCAGGACAGCAGCGCGGGCCCGGGGATGGGGGGGCGCGTCAGGAGAGCACTGCGGCCCCTGCGCGAGGGCGGGACGGCCCCCGGGTAGACCTGCCAGCTCTCGGGCTCCGCGGGATGTCTGCACCCGCCAGACACAAGCAGCCGCGGAGTCCAGGGGCGAGTGGCAACGCGGGGAAGAACCACCGGGAAACTAGGGACGGCGCGACGGGGCGACAAGGCCCTCAGTTCCCCTAGAGCGCCAGCCGCGCGCCGCGACTCCGCGCCTCCAGGAAAGGCCCAGCCGCCACGCCCCCGCGGCAACCGTGGCGGCAGGGAGCCGGGGAAACGCCCGGCGGGGCCAGGCCCTGAGCCCTTCGCGAGGCCGGGGTTCCCCAGCCTGGACTGTGTCACGCCCACTTACCCATGAACGTGGCGCTCCCCGACGCCCTGCCTGCCCAGGTCCTGCGGCGACGTCTGCGGCGGTAAACGAGGGGCCGCCCCTCCGCCCTTCGCGTGAAGCGTAGCCACTGGGTTCGCAATCCAAGATGGCGGCCGCCTGCGCCCCTTCCCGAGCCCCGAGGCTCGGCTCCCAGACGCCCTGGCGCGCAGCGGCGGCGGCGGGGGCGTGGCCTCGTGGACAGGCGAGGCTCGTGGAGCAGCCCAGCCCCACCCGGCGGGGGAGGAGCCGGCGCATGTACGTAGCCCAGGGTACGCGTTGCGCGCCGGCTGTCTCGGCCTCCGTGTGACCAGGGGCGGCCTCTCCTTCCTTCACTCATCTTTTCCTGGGCTTCAGCCTGTGGCAGACACCGTTTTAGATGCAGCATTGTGCTACAACAGGAAAAATCCCAGCCTCGTGGAGTTTGCAGGAGCTCGCGCTCTCTTGAGCTTCATTAACTGCTTCCTCTATGCGTTGTTCGTCTTGTGTCAGACTCTTTAATTGGCTATTTATTTGTAATTTGGGATTCTATAACGTCTGTGGATTTTTGACAGAAATGTAGTCACGAATCTATTAAATGAATAACTCCTGATAAAATGCTGTAAATGATAACACACACAGCCTTGTAATCTATCCTGGAATTTCACAAACTATTGAAGAGACTGCCCCAGAAGCAATGCTAGGCGTAGGATACAAGATAAATAACATAGGATTCCTGCTTTTAAAGAAGTTTGCGAGAGCATTGGGGGGGGGGGAGACGAACGGTTATCAGATTTTGTGTGTTCAACAGTTTGAAAATACCACAGGAGAGAAGGGATTATTTAACTGTACAAGAAGGGACTCAAAACCCAGACTTATTTTGGGGAAGGCAGGCTCCATAATGTAGTACACCTTCCATCGCTAGGCAAGTGTTGTAGGAACCCATCAGCATCCGTGTACCAGCTGGCGTTGTGAAAGGCTACGTTCAGCTTCAGTGATTTTTTTTCTTTTTTTTTTTTTTTGGGCAGGGGTTTGGGGGGGGTTGGGGAGATCATCTGTTTGCCCATTTCATGATGGATGATTTACACAAACAACCTGCCCACACCATGCTGCGTGTTCAGAAGTTTTTAACCACACAGCATAACCCCCGTGTGTGCCATACTCCCTATTCACCCAATCTCTCCCTAGTGACTCTTTTTTGTTGCCCTGGATGAAGAAAGTCCTCAAAGGGAAACGTTTTGCCGATGTGGAAGAGGTGAAAAAAAAAAAAACCGGTAGAAGTACTAAAAGGCATCAAAATTGACAAGTTAAAAACTGTTTTGAGCAGTGGAAAAAATGTCTCAATAGGTGTATTGCATCAAATGAGTACTTTGAAGGTGACAAGTTTAAACGTAAGAATACACAATTTTTTAATAAATAATTTCTGAAGGAATTTTTTTGGTCCCTCCCCCCGCCCCATGTGTGGCTGAGAAGGAAAGGCAAGCTTGACAAAGGAAACCTGGATAAGACTACTGAAGTATTGATAGAAGTTTATTTGCCTTAATCACCTGGTCATACTGTCCCTTTCTTGTTTCTTCTCTCCCTCTCTCTCCCAAGAAACTGAATATACAAACACAGTAGCCAGACTATATGTAAAAACAGAATGCTATCCCAAAACCTGCAGGAAACTAGCCTAGGAAGCTAGCCTACTATGTACAGTAACCAGCCCAAGTCAGACTACTTTTTGTAGTATCCCAGTCTAGGAAGGCAAACAATAACCATTGTGGCTATCTACCCCAAATGACCAGGACTTGATTAATAACTGGCATCTTCCCTAATTTTTGTCTCTGTCAAATATGGACCCACCCCTAATTACTTACATAGCATCCTATGTAATTAATTGCTTCTAATTAACAAACCTATAGCTCCTCCAATGAGGGCATGAGGGCATATTTGAAACTTTCCCTTTTTTCCAATTCAAAGCTTTCCTACTCCTCTGCCTGTCTTTGAGTCTCTGACAAACACAGGTGGTAATAGCTGACTCCCTTGCTATTGTAAACTCTGAATAAATTTGCCTTTTCTCATTTTCATTTAGATGGTTGGCACTTGCTGCTACATTCCTGAAGAAGATTCCTGCTATATGGATATGCCTCTCCTCTGGATAGATATAATAAAAGAGATGAAATGGTGTCTCTCAGACCATCCCTCAGCAGGGTTTGGGGCCATACATTTCCTATCCAGGGAAGAACCAGAGGAATGAGATTGGTATCAAGACATTGACTTCAATAGTTGTATAAAATATCAGCCACAGCAATTTTCATCTAAGATCTGACCTTCTATCCAGCTCTGCCTGTCAAAACAGAATGTACTTCTCAGTGTTCCTTGTAACCCCAAAGCTGCAGCTTCATAAGTAGGGAGGGTATTACCCTGTTAGCTTACCTCCTCCAAAGGCCACAGTTGAAAAGGTAAAGGTTCTAGCCTGTTGGTTCAACTATGTTTCTTTAATTAGGCTGATGCCATGGCCTGAAGTTTGTGTCTTTCTCAAATTCATGTGTTGAAACCTAACCCCCAATGATGGTATTAAGAGGTGCGGCCTTAAATTCATGTGTAGAAATGATGATATTAAGAGGTGATAAGATCATGGAGGTAGAGCCCTAATGAATGCTGTTAGTGCCCTTGTAAAAGAAGACAGAAGGAATTGCCTTGCACAACCACCATGTGGGGCTAGAGGTATTCCCTATAAGGAAACTGGTCATCACCAGGCATCTGCCTGAGCCTCGTTCTTGGACTTCTAGTCTCCAGAACCATGATAAATACAGATGCTCCTCAACTTATGATGGTGTTATATCCCAATAAACCCACTGCTAATTTGAAAATATTTAGTAGAAGATATATTTAATATACCTAACCTACTGAACATCATACCTTAACCTAAACTACCTTAAATGTGCTCAGAACACTTATATTAGCCTATAGTTAAGCAAAGTCATCTAACACAAAGCCTATTTTATAATAAAGTTATTATAAAGATTTTTGAATCAAAATTCAAATTTCAAGTAGTCTTTACTGAATGCATATTACTTTTGCACCATTGTAAAGTCAGAAAATAGTAAGTCAAGCCATCATAAGTTAGAGACCATTTGCAAATGTTTGTTTTTGATAAGTTACCGAGTTTATAGTACTTTTGTTATAACAGCCCAGATGGACTAATGCAGCAGGTAAGTTTGCAAAGTGAGAACATATTTCATCCAAGATCCTGATGATTGGTGCAAAATTAAAATTTGATTTACTTTACAGTGACTCCATGAGATTGGAGAAACTGAGGCACAATTGGATGTACAATTAGAACTTTCTACTGTCAGAGTGCTAGTAAAAGGAGCAGCTGGGATTTGTAGCTAAGTAGTTTATCTTAATAAGAACTAGATCAAGAATCAAAGTTATTATTAGGAGGATCATATTGTGTGATCTCAAATTTTTGAGAGTGGAATGGGATACTATTAATAACATTTTTGGAATAACTGTCCTGGGCAAACTGGGACACATGGTCATCATAATTGTTAAATTTGTGAATTTTTGTTAAATTCTCCTCATTTCTATAGCACAAGTTATTTCACACCACAGTATGTGTCCTTGGCTGTCATAGGCTGATACAGGGAGACAGACTGGGATTCAAGTGCTCTTCAGTAATAATAACTGTAAGGGGTGAGGAGGCAGGATTCTGTGGAGAGATAAATTATGTGTTTGTAACAAAGTTCTTAGACAATTTTACAGGAAGTGCAGGATCTGGAATGTCCTTCAAAATTGTTGCTATTGTGGCTAGAGGCTCATTTTTATATTGTGAATCAGGCAGTCTTTGAATGTTTATATTCCTGAATCAAGAAGTCATTGAATATCACTGAATTAATTCCAGAGAGCAGGCTTAATCTTCAGAGAGGCTGTTAATTTTAAAAATTCTTCTACTGTCATTTTGGTAGAGTTTGAGAGGCTGGGGAATATAAATGTACATGTTCAATCTGCCATGTTTAACAGGCCCCCAAAATGATTTTTTTAAATATACTATTTATCATCAGTTCATATCACCCTTCTGTTTAAATACCCCAATAATTTTCAACAAAGTCCTACATGATTAGGCCACTATCCACAACGCTGACCTCATCTTGTCACCATTCTTCCCACTACCACATTATGCTCTTTTTGCTACAGACTTAGGCCTTCCTTTTTGTTATTGTATCTGTCTGAAATGCTTTCCTCCTGCTGGTGCAAGGCTTGTTCATTAGCAGACTCACCTTCTCAAAGAGACCTTTTCTAACAACATTAGTACGTCTATAACCTAGTTTTGTTTTTTCATAGTACTTATGATCAGTTCATTGACTTTTTATTTTCTTTGCCTCACCAAAATGTAAGTTTCAAATGTCCTGTATGTTGTATATTTTGATTACTGTTGCAGCTCCTGTTCCAAGCAGAAGGACTCTGTAACAGGCACTTTTTAACTATTAATGAAATAAAGGCTGAATGACAAAAATAAGGTATCTGTGACCTCATAACCTTGAGCAAAGAACCCATCTTATCCTCCCTCTCGGTGCATGTTGGGAACTTGATACCTGCTAGCCCAATTAACCCTTTATTGATACCAGAATGGTGTGCTACTCAGCAGGTGCTCAGCACTCCTGGTTGCCCTTGGACCTGTCCTGTGAACTCACTCAGATGAACTCGTGAAGACCCCAGAGCCCAGTTTACTCTGCTAGCAAATCAAGAGTCGGAGAAAAAAAGATGGCAGTGGGCGGGGAATGCAGAAATGACTACGTCTCCCAGAAAACAGCGCGCCTCCCAGGATGCACCGCCACCCGAGCGGCGAGGAAGGGGCATGTCGGGACTCCGCCCCTTCCGGGGTCCTGAGGAAGTGCTTATTTGAATGCGAGTTGCGCGCTGAGCTGTTGAAGTTTCCCGTTCTTGTCCCGGTTAGCTGTGACTCTCTGGGTCCTGGGAGGGCCTGGCCTCAGCCTTTCCGGCCGGGCGAGGGGTTGGCCGCCGCGCGCGCACTCCTGCGGCGGGGACCAAGGCGGAGGTAGAGCGCAGCGCAGCCGGGCAGCTGCCGGGCCTCCAGGCGGTGAGGGCTGACGCCCGCGGCCCTTCCTCCCAGGCGGGGAGCTCCGACCCGGTGGGCGTCTCAACAGGCTTCGGGTCCCGGCGGAGGCCGCTGGCGGGAACTCTGGGACTCGACCTTGGGCGCGCGGGCCCTCCCGCCTTGACCCCCGCCCCACCCGGCGCCCCCGCAACCTGCGTGCGTCTCTCCTGCTCTGTCCGCGTCCCTGTCGCGCCGTGCCTGACCGTGTCCCCTACGCCGAGAGAGAGGAACCTCCGCGGTGACTTATTCCCACCCGGGAGTCGAGGGACGTCCCTTCTAGAGTCGGACTTATTTTCACTTCTCAGGCGAGAAATGACAGAAGCTTGTAGAGAGGTCTCGTAAAGGTGCATTACTTAAACGAAGGGAACCGTGTCCTGCGTTTCCTTTTCCTCTTTGTCTTTGAGTTGTCCTTGGCTGAACGATGATCTGTAGTGGGAAACGGGTGGCAGTGATGCTTCATGCCGGCAACCCCTAAAATCCAAAAGCGACAACTGATCTGGTGCGACTCACGTTACCGACCAAGCCTCACAGAGGTAAGATGTTTCACCTAAAATGATGAAACCTGCCTCGTTACCCTGTTTTCTGGACTCTGGAACGAGTGCGCTTTTCTGCTACTCCGCTTCTGCTTTTTTTACTCTTTGCGTTTAGGGTGCTGTTAGAGCAGGACTGAACTAGCTTTTTGACTTCCGTCCTTTTCTGGCTGCGGCGACATGTTTGAGCCAGGGCTTCCTTATGAGTAGAGTGATTATAATAGTACTTAAATTAGTTTCATATCCGTAACGCTGTTTAAGTGTGAACTATTATTAGGATGTTTAGCCTCTCCATTATAATCAACTTTAATGTTCTTTATTTAGATGCATCAGTTGATAAATAAGTTTATTCATTTTTTCTTACCTGGAATTTTTTTTTTCTTGAGTCCGGGTCTCTATGGCTCAGACTGGAGTGCCACGGCACGGTCATGGCTCACCACAGCCTCAACCTCCTGGGCTCTGGCAATCCTTCTGCCTTATTCTCCTGAGTAACTGGGACTACAGGTGTGTGCCACCGTACGTGGCTAACTTAAAATTTTTTTTTTGTAGAGATGAGGTTTTGCTGTGTTGCCCAGGCTGCTGTCAAACTCCTGGGCTCAAGTCATCCTCCCACTTCGGCCTCCCAAAGTGCTAGGATTATAGGCGAGAGCCACAAGTGCCTGGCCACTGTACAATTTTTTTTAATATTATGTTTTCTTCATCTTGGATCAGAGATACTGTTTGAAATATTTTATTTTTAAAATTATTTGTTTTCATTATTATTGAATGAAACCAATAATAATGTTTGTTTTGAAACCATTAACTTGAAATTTTGGTTGAGACATAAATATATGTATAAATAGCAATGTAAATATTATAGTTTATACATTTGAGGAACAGTGAGTACATTGAAAATTTCATCATCAAAATAATCCAGCATTAAATACCAAATAGTTGTCTCAAACCATTTTATGAAATGCATGTTTCTTCAAATCTTAATTGAAACTTAAAATAATGTTGTGTTCTTTTCTAGCTACCTGTCATACCATGCTTTCCTGTGATATTTGTGGTGAAACAGTAACCTCAGAACCAGATATGAAGGCTCACCTCCTAATTGTTCACATGGAAAATGAAGTTATATGTCCATTTTGCAAATTGTCAGGTGTGAATTACGAAGAAATGTGTTTTCATATTGAAACTGCTCATTTTGAGCAGAATACATTATTAGGAAGAAACTTTGAGAGGATCAGTACAGTACAATATGGAACTTCAGATCACAAGAAAGACAACACCCTACAGTGTGTAATGGAAGTTAATTCAAGTATCCATTCAGCCTGTGCATCTAATCCAAAAAGTTCAGCACAAAGCCTCCCTAACGATAGTGCTTTAAAACATGAAGCCTTCTCTTCAGAGAACTTAACTGAATCTAAAAAATTCCTGAAAAGTAGGGAAAAACACTCTAACATAACCGAAATAAAAGGATCAATTTATGAAACAGTGTACAGTCCTCCGGAATGTCCATTCTGTGGAAAAATAGAGAAACATAGTCAAGATATGGAAACTCATGTGAAAATAAAGCATGCCAGTCTTTTAGACATTCCACTACAAGGTAAAGTGTCCGTTGTATTATAAATTATCAGGAAGTCTCAAGTAAGCATGGGTTGTCTTAAAAGTTGGCTTGTTAGATTACTACAACTGTGTTTTTAATTCCATTTTATGTCTAACATTGTTCATTTGCCGTTATTGAAATAGAAAATTATCGAGAAGAATTTTGATGCAGAGATAAAATGTTTCAGCTAAATTGAAAAGTAGTTTTGGAAACTTTCTGTTCGGTTTCCAGAGGTTATTTTTGTTTTCAGTAGCTTGATGGCATCTGGACTGTCCCAGACTCTGACTTTGTGCTGAGTTCTAGTTTGACTCCATTATGACTAGAGAAGATATTCTGTCTGATATCAGTCCTTTTATGTTTGTTGAGGCTTATTTTGTGGCTCAAGGTATGGTCTATCTTGGTACATGTTCCTAGGTAACTCAGTACTAACCCTTAACTTCAGCTGCATTCCACAGGCTATTGCATATCCTTTAATTTTGTGCAAGATTTAAAACTTGTTTGTCTTTGCTTTCTGTATTTTATAAAGTGCTCTTTACTCTGAGGCCAAAATGGTATTCTCATATATTTTCTTATAGAAATTTTAATGTTTTATGTCCTTTTTTCACTTTGTTCTACTCCATCTAGATTATGTTTGTGTGAGCGTATATTGTGTGTTCTTTGTGTACTGTATGAACTAGAGATGTAATTTTTAATATTTTCCTATAAGGAAACCAGGTTTACTACTGATTCATAATACTTTTTCTGTCTTTCATTAACTTTTTATATCTGTATGGGTCAGTTTCTGGTCTGTTAGTTCTGCTTTATCTACTTGAGTATTATTTCCTTATGACACCATTTTAATAACTATTTTTTAACATGTCATCGATGTCAGGACAGTTCTTCTGTCATTCTTCATTTCCACTATCAACTTAGACTTTCTCAGCCTTTCATTTTCTGTTTGAGTTTTAGAACCATTTTGTCAAGTTTCATGCAAATTCTGTTGGAATTCTGTTTTAAATTGAATCAAAGAACATCTCCACATTAATTCAGGTCATCTTTGTATTCCTCAGTACAATTTTATGAGTTGTACATTTGTGTTAGCATTATTCCTGGGTAGTTTATAGGTTCCTTGCTTTTGTAAGTTAGATTTTTTTCCTCTTCTGAAATTACCTTTTACAGTTTCATAGAAGCATTATCAATTTCTTTTTTTTGAAAGCAGGATTTATTAAGAGGACAGAAAAGCTCCCACAGTGGGAGTGTACCTGAAGGGGTGCCTCAATTTTTTGTATATAGTGAAGTAGGTATCTAATTTTGTTCGGTTCTTTCTAATTGTAATAATCCATTGACTCCCTTGAGTGTTCTAAGTAGATGATTTTATTGTCTGCTAATAATGAAAATTTTATAGACTGCTGCAAGGACTCCCATTGATGAGAAATGCCTGACAGTGTACTGCTGATACTGTTCCTCGGTAAACTGGTGTCCAGTGTGTCTTATGGTAGTCTTGTGAATTTGACTGTGTTTACTTAGTGAAAAAAAAAGACCTTGCTGTTGTGAGAGGTACAGAAGTGGAATAGATAGATGGCTGTTTTTAGCCAGTGTTCCGTAACAACAAATGGAACAGGTAGGTTTGCAGGTAGTTTAAGGGAATGATTATCAGATAGAGGATCCATAGAATCTAGGCTGGCAGCCGGGCTCGGTGGCTCAGCCTGTAATCCCGCGCCTTTGGGAGGCTGAGGTGAGTGGATAGCCTGAGCCCCCGTGTTCGAGATCCGCCTAGGCAACTTGGCGAGACCTCATCTCTACAATAAATCAAAAATCAGCCAGGCGTGGTAGCATGCGCCTGTAGTTCCGGCTACCTGGAAGGCTGAGGCAGAAGGATCACCAGAGCCCAGCAGGTCGAGGCTGCGGTGGCTGGGAGCGGCCACTGCACTCCAGTCTGGGCGACAGCGAGACTCAAAAAAAAAAAAAAAAAGAATCTAGGTTGGAAAGTAAATAAAAACACGAGGGAGATGATGAATAACAAAAATATAGGGCTTATATATATTCTGTATAGGAGGTTTTAATTAGGTCAGAGGTGTTTGTTTGTTGTTTTGTTTTGTTTTGAGTCAGGATCTTACTCTGTCACCCAGACCGGAGTACAGTGGCATGATCACGACTTACTGCAGCCTTACTTCTGGGCTCAAGTGATCCTAATGCATCAGCCTCCCAAGTAGCTGGGACTACAGGTACATACTACCACACCTGGCTAATTTTAAAAAGATTTTTGTGGAGATGAGGTCTTGCTATGTTGCCCACACTGATCTCAAATTCCCATGCTCAAGCAGTCCTGCTTTGGCCTCCTAAAGTGCTGACATTATGGATGTGAGGCAACGCACCTGACCAGTCACAGACTTTTCAGAGTGGAAGAATTAAAAGATGGTGGAAGGATTGGTAGTTAGAGGAAGGATAGTTTGAAATGGAGATATCAGAGGTGGTTTGGCTGTTGGTGATGACAAAACAAGTGTATAATTGTGTCATTCAGTGGGTAAACTAGGGTGAAGGAAATGATTGTTGTAAGTGAAGGCACAGACCATCCCTATGAATATTGAAGTCACTAAGAATGATCACAGTGGCTGGGCATGGTGGATCACGCCTATAATCCCAGCACTTTGAGAGACCGAGGTGAGAGGATTACCTGAGCCCACGGGTTCAAGACCGGTCTGGGCAACTTGGTGAAACCTCATCTCTACAATAAATCAAAAAATAAGCTGGACTTGGTAGTGCCTGTAGTTCCAGCTACTTGGAAGGCTGAGGCGGAAGGATGGCCTGAGACCATCAGGTCTAGGCTGCGGTGGCCGTGAGTGTGCCATTGCACTCCAGCCTGGGCAAACAGAGTGAGACTCAAACTCAAAAAAAAGAGAATGATCACAGTATAAGGACTAGGATACTAAAATCTTCATTAAATCTGTCTAGGATTTCAGAAAATATTAGCCACTAAGAAAGGCATGGGATGCTGTATTCTGGTGACAGACTAGTATAAGGATGAGGCTTTCAAGGAAGGAAGAAGACTGGTGTGGCAGTGATGAAAAGGAGCAAAAGGAACATCTTTTGTACTTGCAGGGTCCTGAATTATGAAAGAAAAATTGCCTCTGTGTTAGGGGCTATAGAGGAAAGGGGGTCTCATGGGCCAACCAGATTTCAGTGAAAGCAAGAAAGTGAAGTAAATATCTAGAGACGGATCATGTGTATAAGGAAGCCGACTGATGACAGACTATGGTTTTTGGAGCATGTGGTAGTAGGAGGGGAGATAGCTTGGGTCAGATTAGAGGATGTAATTAACACAGCTAATGACCACTTAGGATGGATTCGTTGACAGGACTGTGTTGGTGGTCATGTTAGCCCTAGAAGACTCCATGATGAGGGCTAACCTGTGAGGCTTAGACTTCTGGTGATAGAGAAGATATACCAGGATGTGAGGTGCAGTGGTTTAATGTTGAGGAAGGAACCAGAAGGGATGGTCGTATTGGATTGCAGTAGTGTGATGGTCAGAGGTAAGCAAAGACCTCCTGGTTATTGGTTTTGAGGCATTTATGGTAGTGCACTGGCTGAAAGACCTCTCTTATATCCTGCAGCATTGCTTATGGGGAAGCCATACCTTTAGCTCTTAGTGCTGCTTTTGGAAATATTCCCTGAGTACTTCTTAATACTTCATTTTTTTCTTAGATTTTGCCAGGCGCATGGCTCACACCTGTAATCCCAGCACTTTGGGAGGCCAAGGCAGGACAATGATTTGAGCCCAGGAATTCAAGACCAGCCTAGGCAACATAGCGAGACCTCATCTCTACAAAAAATTAAAAAATTAGCCAGGCATGGTGATGCACACCTGTAGTCCCAGCTACAGATGTGCAGAAGGATCACCTAAGTCCAGGAGGTTGAGGCTGCATAAGCTGTGATTGTGTAACTGCACTTCAGCCTGGGTGACAGTATATGAGAAACCCAGACTCAAAAATAATTGTCATTGATTTTTTAATTTCAATTATTATATTTTTCATTTTTAATATTTTCTTTTAACACCTTTTTGTTTTTGTTTTATATCTTTTTATTCTGGTTTCAAAGACTCAGTTCCTTCCCTTATTTCAGAGAGGATTTTGAACATTTTTATTTTACAATCCTTTGAAGATTGCTGTTAGGTCCATTTCTTCACAGGTGGCTTCTTCAGTTTGTAGATATCTGGGCTATTTTGCATGACATTGGACTTTTCAATGTGTTTTGCAATTCACATGTTAGTATTCATCCGTTGAGGGGGTTTTCTCTCACATGATCCCCTTGCATGGAAGCGGTTTCATGGTTCCTTCACCCTGGCTGTTCACGGTCTCCTTCAGACCAGGCCTTCACCTTTTCTGCACAAGTCTGGGTCCCTGTTCTGTGCCTATTGTCTAGGCCACAGTCTTGCCGAGGTACCACCTCTGTTCTTGCAAGCTGGATCTATCTCCCTGCAGTGCTGTCTGGCAGATGCAGCTCTTTAATCTGCTCCCAGGTAGGCAGTGTGATCCCGGGGCCCAGCTCTATGCCAGATGCTTAAGTTAGCTCCTTACCACTCAGTTTGGCGGGTGCTGAGAATGTAGCCCTAAAAACCAATGTCCACACTGGCCCTTACTTGCCACTTTGGTTTTCCTTTCTGCTTTTCTTGTTTGACTACAACTCTGAGTATTTATTATTAACATTTTTTTTTTCCTTTGGAGTGGTAAGAGAGGTTTCTGCTATGCTCAGTCTTCCATTTTGACCCTAGAAGTAGAAAGATTGCTTTTAAATCCAACTACAAAGAGCTTTTGTTTTTATAATAAGGTTAATAGATGTTAGTCTTTGATAGGAGGTGAAAAATCTAAAAATTTTAAAAATAAAATCAATTTAACTGTGTCTCTAATACAGACTGTGATCAGCCACTCTATAACTGCCCTCTTTGTGGGCTCATGTGTGCAAACTACCATATTCTCCAGGAACACGTTGACTTGCATTTAGAAGAGAGCAGCTTTCAGCAAGGTATGTTGATATGTTGAAAGAGTAAAATACCATGATTTAATTTCTACTTCCTAGGATACATGTCTAAATTTTAGGTTAATGATATAGAAATAAACATACTATTTAAAAGTAAATCTGTTCCTTTAAGAAATTTTTTCACAGAAAAGTTGTAAAAGATGGACTGTTTGACCAACATCCAAACTAGGACTGTGTATCCTGGGGGTTTGTCCCACAGCACCAGTATTTAGAGTACAAACACTTAGATAATGATTCTAACTAAATATGCAATAAAAGTATTTTATTTACTAGTAGAAGCCATTTCTTCAGCAGCTAGGAATAAATGAAGTTAGTATTTGGTCAGCAAAAATTGCCAAACGAGGAAACTGCTATATGGCACATAGAATCTTGAAAAACACTGTGAGCTATGTAACCAAAATGTCTTTTGGTGCATTTCCAGCTGCTTGCCCCAGCTACTAAAATTACTTACTAGTTTTACTTTTGGTTTTATAAAAGTTTACTGGATCTATAAAAGTTTTTCTCTGTCCCCTGTGTTTTTTAATGGTGGCATTGACTAAGTAATCATTATGGTGCCTTAAAAACAGAAAGATCCTACATGAGTTTTACAGACCTACTGAGAGAAAACGTAAAGTAGACCCCAAGAGAAACCAACCATGTTCTATCCTATTTTAATTTCTTAAGGTATGTAGATAACTCCTACTACTGGATCTTTAGTGTCCAGTATTGATGATCCTAGTACCAGTACCAGTCTTCATGGTTAACACTGGTTAACCACGGTCTTCATGCTTAACATTACCGGCTCACTTAGCCTGGTTTTCATGGTTAACATTACCTGCTCACTTAGCCTAACCCAGAGATGAAATTACTGGAGCAGAGATGGAAAAGTTCTCTGCTCTGGTAGTTTGCTACTGTCTAATATAGATGGTGTGTTATCTTTCTTTGGACAAGACTGCAGTAGAATACTGTGAAAGGATAGCCCTTTTGAAGCTGAATGTCTGATAATCTTACTCTGTTTATGGTAGGCTTTGTATGGTCACATATATTATGCTGTAAGCCTGTAGTATATAATGCTGGAAGATAGGTCTAAGTAAATCACTGTAGATAGCCTCAGGGTACACTAAAAATCACTAGTGAGTTGGACATATCCAAGAATGCAAAAGGATACAAATAACAAAGTGTAGCAGTGGCTGAAAGGTTTGACAGGAAAGAAGGTCTATTCAGTGACTTAATTAAGCCATCAGATTATGGGGTTAAGGGAACAGGGTGTGGCCAAGAAGCCACTGACTGTTGGATCTGGGGGATACTGGATAGAGAGGAAGCAGGGCGAGATGTTGAGCTATACTGTTTGGGGCCAAACTGTAACTAAGTTATCTAACACCTGTACTTTGTAAATTTATATTTCTATGCCCTTTATTATTTTCTTTTTCTTCCCTAGTATTTCTTTGAAAAATCATTCTGCCTTAGTTGTGTTAAGGAACATCAGTGAAGGGTGTTACTTAACCTCTTTAAGTTCTGATTTCCTCAATAAATAATTATACCTATTTCATAAGGTTGTAATGATGATCAAATGAGATAATTAATGAAAAGTGTCATAACGTAAATACTCAGTGAATATTAGTTGTCATTTAAATGGATGTTATTCCTTACTGAAGCAGTTCTAAGTTTTTATTTTTGTGCTTGGTTGTTTCATGACATCACAATCATGAGTAAATGACAAATAATAGCATTTACTCTATTTTGAAAAAAGGTATTAACTAATAAGCAAACTTTGATTGCAGCAGTTATTTTATTCTGAACATTAAAAATACCTAACAGGCATGGATAAAGTCCAGTGCTCTGCTGATCTAGAATTGGCTCACCAGCTTCAACAAGAAGAAGACAGAAAGAGATCTGAAGAATCCAGACGAGAAATAGAAGAATTTCAGAAGCTGCAGGTACAAAGATTAGTATTTTGATTAGGTGGAGTTCTTAATTGCTTTCAAATATGCTTTCAAGACTTCAGCCTATTTTTTTGTTTTGTTATTATTCAAAAAAATTGTATATATATTTTATAATTCATAGTAGTCATTTGCAAGTACTCATTCTAGTCAGGTACTGGGATGATTGCTTTATATATAGTGTACAGAAAGAATCCTTGTAACTAATCCATGGAGAAGTTATTTTAGCCTCCCTGTCATTTTTTCACATGAAGAAATGAAGAGAGAGAATGTTAAGTAATTTGCTCAGAGTCAGGCAGGTATTAAGTGGTAAAGCTTAGGTTCAAACCTGTGTAAGTTGATGGGGCAAGTTAGGGAACGAATACTTCAGAATTTAAATGTTTGTATGGATACCTGGAAGTGAAATTTATACTTAGAATTATTGTCTCCTGAATCTTTTATTTTGTTTTTTTGGATCGGAGTCTCACTGTTGCCCTGTCTGGAATGCAGTGGCATGCTCACGGCCACTGCAGCCTCGACCTGATAGTCTCAGGTCATCCTGCCTCAGCCTCCCAAGTAGCTGGAATTACAGGCATGAGCAGCCACGCCCAGCTACGAAGGGGATCCTTGAGTCTCTCAGGCCAAGAGATTATTGGTGGGAATAATGCTTCCCTGAGACATGGATTTCAAGTCCTATC
>CAUYQG010281241.1:0-32302 GCA_963574415.1 Tarsius wallacei | reverse complement strand
TATTGAATCTGTATTCTTTTTTTTTTTTTTGAGTTGGAGTCTTACTCTGTCGCCCAGACTGGAATGCAGTGGCCGCTCCCGGCCACCGCAGCCTCGACCTGCTGGGCTCCGATGATCCTTCCGCCTCAGCCTTCCAAGTAGCTGGAACTATAGGCGCACGCTACCACACCCGGCTAATTTTTTGATTTATTGTAGAGATGAGGTCTCGCCAAGTTGCCCAGATGGGTCTCGAACCCACAGGCTCAGGCATTCCACTCACCTCAGCCTCCCAAGGCATGGGATTACAGGCTGAGCCACCGAGCCCGGCTGAATCTGTATTCTCAATCACTTCTCTCTAGAGAGAAGGAAAAAAAGGAAGTCAAGTCAGTGCTCAGCCCTGGAAATTCCACCTGGCTAATCTTTGTTGATTAGCAAATATTTACTGACTCCTTACCTTGTGATGGATAGCATGCCTACCATTTTAGATATGTTATTTAATCCTACCCACAGTGCTATATGGGAAGAACTATTACTCTATTTTATAAAAATGAAAACTGTGGCATGGAAAGTTATGAATTGCCCGAGGATACACAGGTGGTAAGTGATAGAACCACCATGATGGTTTTGTTGGGACTATCATTCATTTGAAAATAAGGTGATCGCTTTCTGAACAGCTATTTGCAGGAGATTCACATTACTGAGGAGGAAAGGGAACCATGTTCCAGGCCAGCAGCCATTCTCCTTATGATGCAGTGCCTTTATTTTACTCTCAAGCCTTTACTTCCCCCAAACAAGATCTGTACCATGAAGATGCTTAGAATTCAGATTCTTTTCTCCACCTTACCCCATCAACAGGCTGATTCCTGCAAATATCACAGCTTTGACTGTGTGATTCTTTGTTTAGCCCTTCTTTCCTTGCTTCTCCAGGCAACATGCCAATCTGAGTCCATTAAACTCCCAGGGTTTCCCTAGCATCTGCTCCGCTATTCCAGAGAAGGGGTTACTGGCACACACTTGTATCATTTCATTTTGTGAGCTTTAGGCTTTGGGACTACAGCTATGAGAGTTGTCTCTTAGGAATCTACCTTGACTGCTATCATGTTTATCAACCCTTCCACACGTACAGGATTTTATAATTAGAGATAGATACTCCTATATTCTCCTAGATGATTTGGGTGAATTTTCAAGAAAAGAGAGGAAATTTTTTTTTTTTATTCCATCATTTTAAAACCAGAAGTCTAACAAATATAATTTTTTTCTGATCAAAATCAAATTGATTCACTAAATATTGTTCTCAGAATGGACTTCATTATGGATTAACTATCCACTGAACACATAATGGATATATATTGAGAGCAATATATATTCCTTAGCAGTTTTGTCTAGAATTTTAGCTCCAGTTATTTTAATAAAACATTAAAATATATACATTTTTTGAGACAGGATCTCATTCTGTCACCCAGGCTGGAGTACAGTGGTGTGATCCTGGCTTACTGCATTCTGGGCTCAAGTGATCCTCCCACCTCAGTCCCTCGAATAGCTGGGACTATCAGTGCATGCTACCATGCCTGGTTAATTTTTGTATTTTTTATAGAGATGAGGTCTCACTACGTTGTCTAGGCTGGGCTCGAACTCCTGGGCTCAAGCGAGTTTCCAGCCTTGGCCTTGCAAAGTGCTGGGATTACAGGCATAAGCCACCATGCCTGGCCAAAAATAATTTTTAAATAATCGTTAGGCAATTAAATTTGTATTTTTACCATATTTGTGATCACTATTGTTTCTTACATCCTACTCCTACATTTTGGGTTTACTTTGCTTCATGTTTAAGTGCATCACTTAGTAGTTCTTTCAGCAAGGGTCTAGAGGTGGTGAATACCGACTCTTGATTTTCTAACTCCACAGGCCAAGATCTCCATGGCCAACAGAATAATTTCTTTCTTACTCTCTCTCTCTCTCCCACTTTTTCTCTCTCTCTCTTTCTTTTGAGACAGAGTCTTGGTCTGTTGCCTAGCCTGGAGTGCAATAGCACAATCATAGCTCACTTGAAATTTGAACCCCTGGCTTCAAGTGATCCTGCCTTGGCCTCCTAAAGTGCTGGGGTTACAGGCATGAGCCACCACACATGGGCCCCAAATCATAAGTTTTATTTTACTTTTTTTTTAACAGGAAAAAAAAAGAGGTTGAGATGCAGCAGCAACTCAGAGGTCCTAGCTATTATTATTTGCATTATAACTTCTGCAGTTTTACCTATTCTTAATCAGAGAGAAATCCAGATATTTGTGTATGCATTTACTCAGCTTTTAAAGGATGATGCTGAGAAGTGTAATAGGCCTAAAGGGGGGCTATCATAATTTTGGAATTATTTTATTAATGATCATTGAAGAAAGTTTAATCACATTCATCCAATTCTTTATTTTCCAAAAGAAGATTCGTTCATTTTCTATGAAGATTTGTTCATTTTCTATTTCTGAAGCCTGCCTTACTTAGGACTCCATTTTAATTACCCATGCAAATTGCTGGCCTGTAAGTGTTATTATGCACAAAAGTTGAGAAAAAGAAATGTACCACACTTTTTATAACATGTATATTCCTGAAAATTTGCATATCTATTAAATTTCAACAAATAAAATTGCATTTTCCTTTTGAATTACAATATAATATAATTTCAAACATGTTTCTGAAGAAAAATAAAATATGATTGAAATACCAAAAGGAAGGGCAGAACTGGGAATATGAACTTAACAGTCAAGCACATAAGTAGAAAATAATGATAAAGAAGTGTATTTCTTCATGATGGAATACTAAGCAGCCATAAAGAAGAACAAAATCATGTCCATGCAACATGGATACAACCAGAGACCACAATTCTAAGTTAACAATCAATCACATAAACAAAAAAGTGAATACCACATTCTCACTCATAAGTGGGCACTAAACATTGGGCAAGTGAGCACAAAAGTGGGAACAACAGATGTTGGGCACTACTAAAGGAGGGAGGAACAGATGGGGGAAAAGGGGCAAACAACCACCCATTCAGACCTTGTCTTCACACAATTAGCAAAATCCTTATATAGCAAATCCTCACATGTACCCCATGACTGTAAAATAAATACAAATAAAATTTTAAAAGAAGTGTTTTCCTTAATTTATATTTTATTCTGAAATATATTGCCCAACATTAAAAAATAATACTAATTGTCAATGAAATGAAAATAGAATCTAATTTTGTAGGAGAAACACTTGGAACTTCAAGACAAAAACACATGCTTTAATAATAGTTGCTTTGAAGAGTTTTCCTACTTTTCTGTATCTAATGCGTAAGGTGAAAAGAAAAGATTTTAGAGAGAGACTTGGGTCCAGATCTTCACCATCTTTTATTATTTGTGTGATTTTGGGCGAGGTACGTAACCTCTCTGGGGTTCAGTTTCTTTTCCTGTACAACAGGAATAACAACTACTTTTTTAGAGTTAAGAGTGACTTAAAAAAAATTGCCTGGGTATAACATAGGATCTCAGTAGAGTGAGATCCTTTCTTTTGAGACAGGATCTTGCTCTGTCGCCCAGCCTGGAGTGTTGTCAATGTTATCATTACTCATTGGTTTTTAATCTGGAAGATTAAAAAAAATGCAAATACAAATACATATGACTGTACCTCTACCATATCTGACTTAAAAGACACTTTCAAAACTGTTTCTCTATGGCTAGCTACTCCCTCCTCTGAGAGAAGAAATCAGGATATCAGATTCTATACTAATTTCCCTTAGCAGAAGGGAAGGCAGAACAACAACAGGAAGGCAGGATTAAAATAAAACATTAATTATAACAGTTACCACTTAGTGCTCGCTGTGCTCCATGGTTCTCCCTATGCACCATGCTAAATGTTTTATACAAGATCTTGTCTAATCCTTACAACAACCCCATGGGGTATTCCGTTTAAGAAGAACAAGTCAAACTTACAGTTTAAGTAATCCATCCACAGACCAGTAGAAGACCTGGTCTATCCATTAAGTCAAAGACCAGGAATTCAAACCCAGATCTGTGTATTCAAAGCCTTTTTCTTTTTAATGACATCATACTACATCCTACCAGGAAGACAAGCTTTATAAACAAGTGCCATGATAAGAATATATACGTGGTCTCTGCCCTCAGTTCCTGGCATACAGCCCTTAAAACCCTTGGAATTTCCTGAATGAGAGGGGTGAGAGGGGCATCTTTTGTTGTTTAAATCATACCCAAGTATATGCTAATGAGGTGACTCTTGGAGGGTAGGCACTGGCTGCTAGAAAAACCAGCCACAAGATTAGAGGGTTGTAATTTTCAGCCCCATGCCCCCACCCTGACACCCAAGGAGAAGGGAGGGCCTGGAGACAGAGTTAATCACTAATGGCCAATGATTTAATCAATCATGCTTAGTTAATAGAACCTCGATAAAACCCCTAAATGACAGGGTTTGGAGAACGTCCAGGCTGGTGAACACATCCCTGGGCAGGGAGGGTGGCACACAGCAACTCCACGGGGACAGAAGCTACTGTGCTCACGATCCTCCTAGACTATGCCCTATGTGCCTCTTCATCTGGCTGTTCATTTATAACCTTTATAATAAACCTATAAATGTAAGTAAAGTGTTTCCGTGAGTTCTGTAAGCTGTTTTAACAAATTATCAAACTTGAGGAGGCCTTGTGAACATCCAAGTTGTAGACAAGTTGAAGAGAAGTATGGGTAACCTGATGATCGACTACTTGGAATTGGCATCTAAAGTGGGGGGTAGCCTTGTGTGACTGAGCTCTTAACCTGTAGGGTCTGTATGAACTTTGGATAGTTAGTGTCAGAACTAGATTAAATTTTAGGAAACCCAGTTGATGCCCCAGATAATCGGAGAGATGCTTGGTGTGGAAACCCACACATTTGCTGTCAGCAGTGTTCTGTGAGTAGAAATAGACCCAAATGGTAGTAATACAGCACTACAGTAAAGGGATTACATATCCTAAGTGATACAGAAAATTGTTGAATTAATATGAAAACTGCATTTCAGGCACTCATGTTGAATTACTTTTATTTGTATGTTGAATTAAATAAATAAATCCAACAAGCTAATGGGAACTTGTCTGCAATGATTATGTGTTACATAAACTTGACCTTGACATTTTATGCCTTAGTTGAAAAAGAACTTGTCAGTCTCTTAAGAGAAACACCTCCAAGGTATTCACAAGTAGGGCATTATAATCATCTTATGAGGAGGCAAGGAAAGGACATATCAAAGAAAATGATGATTTTTAACAAAATCACATGATTTATAATATCTTCATCATCAAAAGCTTTAAATATCAAGACTTCCTAGAAACTTGTAAAGAGCCTGTGTAATTATTAAGGAAAAATAAATCCCTTAAGTAAAGAGAAAGAGCCAACATAAAAGTACACCAACTGGCAAAGCAAGGAACTTCTTGACATTGTAGAACATGGCAGCCCTTTAAGCCACTTAAGTACTGAGCCATCATAAAAAACTTAGGTGCTTCTAAATTTAAATGGCTTCAATTATAAAAGATTAACACAACTAATTTAGTATAGAACATATATATAAAAGTATATCTTATAAAAATTAAATGGACAGTGCTATACAATAGTATATGTTATAGCTTTTAGAATTGCTTTGAAAAAATGGTAGGCAGAATAATGGCTTCCCAAATTTGTCCACATCCTAGTCCTTGGATGTTGCAAATGATAAAAAGGAACTTTTCAGATGTGATTAAATTAAGGATCTTCACATGAAAAATTATGCTTCATTATCTAGGTGAACCCAATATAAACACAAGGGTCCTTTTAAGAGAAGGCAGGAGTGTCAGAGTCAGAGAGAAAGATTTAAAAATGCTATGATGACAACTTTGAAAATGTAGGAAGAGACCTCGAGTTAAGGAAAAAGAAATTCCCTGAGACCTCCAGAAGGAACACAGCCCTACTAACTGATTTTAGACTTCTAGAGTCCAGAATTGTAAGATAGTAAATTTGTGTTGTTTTAAGTCACTGTTTGTGATAATTTATTATTATAGCAGCAATGAGAAACTAATATAAATGGCCAACATGATAAACTTTACTGTGGCTAGCAAAATTAAAATTCACATCAACTCTGAGATGAAAATTTTTTTAAGTGATGTAAACCTTTAAAAAAATTATATTCTACTTGAATTCAACTTTAAAAGTCAATATCGTAAATCAAAACACAAGGATTGCATATATTGACACCATAAAAATTTCTTAAAATTGCAAAACATAGTTTTTTTTCCCTCTTCACCTGGTCTCCAAAAAAACACCCCCAAAACCTAACATACCTACAAACCAACCGTCAGGACAGGCTTTGACTGTTTATCATAGATATGTGAATCTACTCTGACCTTGTTAAAAAGATATCCCCCCCCCCACATACCTCAACCTCTTACAGTAGGAACTAGGAAAAAGATCAATAAAACCAACTGATTTTGAAAGTAACATCTATGGGATAGAATAGAGACTGACAGAGGGAATAATATGTAATAAAATAGAGGAACAATCACATGGAGATTAGTTCTTTGTGCAACATTGTATGTGAATCATGGGATGCCCCTGAGCTTTGCCCATCTTATTCTGCCCTATTCAATCCTCCTTGTTACAAGGTACATAAAGCCAATCCTGATCAGAATGTTCCCCATTAGATTCAATGAGGGCGATACTGATTCTACTTGAAAGTTCTTTTTTACTGAGCATTTACCATAGGTAATTATGACAATTACACTTAGATTTTCAAAAAGTATAAATAACTATTTTCTGCTTAGATCTCTAAATCCAAAAATAGTTCTGAGTCTTTTTTACTACTGTCTTTTTTGGCATGAACTATTAACTTAAATAAAAGAAAAGTTTTTATTTTAGCTGCTTTCTCACTAATGGTATCTACTGAGTTTAAGAAGCATGCATGCACACAAACAGACACATACTTACCACCTCACAATGTAATCACCCCAAAGTTGGACAAAGTAAATAAATCCCTAAGCCAGTGAAAACTTATCCTCATCCCTTTTTCCCCTAATACTTGTATTTTTTACTGAAATATAATGATATACTTTCTTGCTTTCCTGCCACTCATGTATTGCAATTGAAATGTTTATGCTTAATGTGCTCTCACAGGTAGAAAATAATGAAGCAGATATCCTTCCCCTTCCAGAAGTAGGGCCCACTGAATTGTTCAGGGAACCAACAGTGGGGAGTGAGAATCTCACATAAGAATGCCATTCTCATGTAGAGCTAGAACAAAAACCAAACCAAACAACAGCTAAAAGTCAGGGTTACTTTCCATGCTTGTTTATTTGATGGTGAGAGTAACAGGTGGCAGTACAATGGATGAAGGTGAGCTGGAGCTTGTAAGGCAAGTCAAGGGGTTGGCCAAGTGATCCTACAGATACACCACCAGTCACTTCCATTGCCAAGTCTGGTTGGAGAGAAAGCCAAATTTTTTAAGTGGCAGCTCTCTGCTAAGCTTTTTTCTTCATATAGTTCTTCAAAATGTCAGCTGCTTATTCTTCCTCCATGAATGGAAGCCTTTATTTTGCTGGGTACCCCAAGAATCTATTGGAGAAAACAATAAAAGGCTCCTTTTGTTGTTCTTGACAATAAGTTAACTCCTCAAAACCAACCCACGGACATTCTCACTCAAGACTGAACTATCTTTCCTGTGCAAAATTAACCAGGAATCATGTTCAGTTATAAAAGCGCTTTAGTGGAATTCAATTACTACTACTTATAATTTGCATTTTACAGCATTATTCTATGTAGAATAGTCAAAATAAGACACTAATTCTCCAAGTTCTTTGAACATCCCTTCTTTAGCAGTCTGTCTCATATTTTTCTATGTCTATCATTTTTTTCCTGCTTTTCCCCCCCTAATTTTAAAAATGTGGGGTACAATTCAGGATTAGGCACATAAGTGGTCATCATAAAGGTGAAGTTTGGGCCTCCTGCTGATCCTCACTTCGCCTGGTTTAGGATCAAATACCCTTATTGATGTTATGTGCTCCCCCATTTCCTGGCAGTGTCTAGTTTTGAATGACTAACCCATTATGCCTTTGAGAGTTCCATCTCAAATTCTCTTAAAGTCCTAATAATTTATCTACATAACAATTAAACATATTTTGTTTTCCATATTTATTTTGGCTGACTACAAATTAAGAGAGTGGATGCCATGCCTATGAAGGTTGCCAGAAAAAAGGACATCCAGTAAAATCTGAATTCCAGATAAACAATGAATTATTTTTTTTAAGCATAAGTATGTGCCAAGTAATATGGCCTGCAATTTTATTTGCCAAATCTGGCAACCCTAATGGTCTTGCTTCTTTGCAATGAATCCAATCCTGGGTAGAAATCCTGGGTATAGATACTGCAGGTAGAAGGGTAAGGAATGTTTGGTCTTATACATTTAAGTCTCTAACTTCACATTTATATCAATGTCCAAGCTTCAAAGAACTGCCTATGCTAAATATTGGAATGCCTTACTTTAATGATCAGAAACAAGGATAAAATCTTGAGAAGTTTACGATGTAATGTGAAAAGGAAAAAAGCCATTTTATTCTCCCCTTCACCACAGGTTTCAGAAACCACGTACGTACGTATTCCTATATAGTTTCCCAGGTACTCGGCTCAAGTTCCTTTTCTCGTCTCCAAGTAAGAAACAGGGCTATAGCCTTAATCCTAAAGATTACATTCTCACCTGCTGTCCAAAAAGTGTATACTCTGAGTGGTTTCCCCAGAAGTGAGGATGAATTTGTCAAATTACTAAATAACCACTTTTAGAGCTAGTTACTATTCTTGAGAATGTATAGCTTCGCTTCACTAAAATTCCATGTATTTTTTAGTTCTTGATGTTTCTATGTTACAGTAGAGCAACAGATTTTAAGTGCCAGCTGACTGTGGAGTATTTAGATAAATAAGCACAATGAAGTAAGTTCTTCACAAAGATAAATGTTTCCAACTTAAGAAATAGCCCCTTTATTTTTAGAGACTATGTCCTTTTTATATTTTATTGTCAAAATAAGCTTTCTTTTATGAAATTAAGGTGATACTGAATGTAAAGTTATTTTTTATAATTATCCTTCGAAAACTCGTTGATAAACATACATATCCCAAATTCTTTCAATAATTCTGTCTGTAAATTTAAAAGTATGGGCATCATGCAGAATGTCTTGTATTTCTGTTTCAGACCTACCACTTCATGTCTAACCATATTAAGCAATTTTACCTCTGATTCATGTATCTCCAGTTTGGGCAGTGGAAAGAGAAGTAGACTCAAGGAAATACTGTAGACTGAGGACATGTTGGTGGAAAAAGACTATTTCAATTCTCTTGTAAAGTTCAGAAAACATGCTTTAGGTTTCTTCTTTCCTACTAGAAGTTCTGAATTATGTGCCCTGATCTCTGGCACAGTGTCACTTGATATATTTTAAACATCATTGTTTTGGTAAGTCAGCAGTAACATATGCACTCTATAAATGTCAAACATAAAATGCAACACATTCAGCGTTCTATAAACCATGGCAAACAACTCAGCATCCCAGACATTTGAAATGCCTATAATATAGCTCGGATTATTCTCATTTGGAACAAAGAAATTATTACTTTTTTGCAATTCTTATGGCTAACATGGATGAGGAAAGCTTAAGAATATTTTCTTGCTTCTTTCAGAAGAAAAGACTTTTGATAAACATGTCAGAAGAAATCATGTAATATCATGAATATGCATATTACAATTTCCAGTTCAAAAAGAATATTTAGGCATGTACTAGCATTTTTCAAAAAATCCATCGGATTTAACATTTTAAAATTTACATTAATCCTCATGCAATTCCTTCAAGATATATGTTTATTAACCATGAATAGAAAAGGATAGAGAGGTTGACTGTAATTTAAGCAGCTCAAACAGCTATAGAGTGATACCAAACAGCTATAGAGTGATACCATCAATGAGAGAGATAAGTGGATCAAGTCTGTGCTCTTTTCTCTAGATGAAGTTGTATATTGATGTTTTCTGGTTGATTCTGAAAATAGGAACAAGCCTCATCTGTTGTAGATTATTTAACCATGGGATAGACAAAATATGTTCATGATCCAAATGATACTTTAAAAGTACTTTTATGTAGTCTGGGTTTGGTACAAGATTTTGATTGCTTTAGATATGATTCTAAAGCATTTAGTGCACAAAGTCGCTCCTGGCTCAGGATGACGAACCATAACTCACCAGCTGTTTCAGAGCATCCATTTCAGTATAGCTTACAGCCAATGAGCAATGACAAGGAAAAAATTGCATCAGTGACCCAATTTTTCTTTAGTGTCTAGTCACTTATATCATGCACAGAACTGGATGAAACCTAACAAAGAAGTCCTTGGTCACTTCAATTTTCTTACTTAAAATAAAAGCATATTTTATTTACTTTGGGAGAACAAGATGAGGTTGAATGGCTGAATCAGAAAATATGAGAAAACACATACATACCAAACACAATGACCAGTAATATCATCCTATACTTAAAAACACACAAAATATTCATATCTACAAATATCTTATAGCTTCTGCTGGAATATCATGCTTCTATAGCAGTGCTTGCCAACATCAGATGGTTATGCTGTGGGTCCCATAGTACTGTAAATACACTTGTGTTTAATGCAATGAGTACAATGGAGGGATCTCAATAATGAAAACATGAAAATTTCCCAAAGTAGGCTTTTCTAATTGTATACTTTACATATGGTACTGTTGTTTCCTTTTTTTTGGTACTGTTATTTGCATTGATGCATTTTTTTTTTTTTTTTTTTTTTTGGTTTCTAGTCTTAATTTCTTTCTTTCTCTAAGAGGTTAAGGCAAGTCTTAAATAAAATGTTATGCTGCCTAGCCAAGATGTGTTGGCTGCAGAGAGGAGGACAAAGTGATGGAAAAGTGTGTGTATGTGATTAATATAATTAATAGTAATTTACAAAGAACTTTCAAACACAATTTTTAATTCAGTCCACACAAAGAACTTATTAAATGGTGCTTTCTCCTCTTCTGCTTAGTTGAATCAATATAAGGAAAAGAAGGCTTGTGCTCATTAAGGGAACTTGGAAATCATGGTCTCTATTTAATGGATGGGAAATAAGTGGCAGGTCTTGACTAAAACACCAGTTCTCTCTCTTAATAGCTGTGAGATCTTGAGCTAGTTCCCAATGAATCATTTTCTTCATTTGTACCATAGTGGAGGATAACTGAAGTTTGTTATTTTATTATTTTCTCAAGGGCAACAAAAATAGTCACTGGAGGAACTATGCCATGGATTCCTCTTGATTTAAAGAACTATAAAAAAAGTTCTACTGCTCTGTCACAACAATGAATCAGCTAAGAAGCTTGGCTTCCTCCATGGCTGGCTCTGTGTCTACGGATAGGTATCTAGAAGCAACAATGTGGTGGTTTTAATGCAACTCAACTCTGTGAATTATAATCTCTAATACATGTGTGTACATCCTTCTAGGATATTGAAGTTTGAGCAGTAGAAGTAAAATCATGCATGACTTTATTCTTGAGACACAAACAATCATTTTAACGTGCCCCTGGTCACAGCATGTGTAGGAGTATGGGGTTCACACCCCATAAAGTCTTCATTTATTGACAGAAAGAGTTGAAACAGAAGGGAAAAATATAAAAACCATGGCAAATGTTATAGATCTCTTTAAGGCAGCGATCCTCAACTCTGGGGTGTGGGCTGGTATCAGTTTTTCTTTCGCCTATTAGGAACCAGGGCCTCACAGCAGGAGGTAAGTGGCTGGTGAGAAGAGCTCCGCTATTTGTCAGATCAGCAGTGGCATTAGATTCTCATAGGCGAGTGAACTGTGCATGTGAGGGATCTAGGCTGGGTGCTCCTTATGAGAATCTAATGCCTGATGATCTGAGGTGGAGTTGAGGCAGTGATTAGAAGTGAGGTTAGACTGCACATTTCCCTCACCCTACCCCGTCCTTGGAAAAATTGTCTTCCATGAAACTGGTCCTTGATGCCAAAAAGGCTAGGAACCACTGCCTTAAAGCACTATGTTGATATATTGGGATTAAGAATGACCATAGCAATCACTTTTTTTTTAGAATAGCCTTGTTAGAAAACATAGGCAAACTTTTCTTTAAAATAATAATAATAATTTGTAACTTCACCTTACATACGCCCATGCCTAGGGCACTCACAAGTTGAAATAGTCACACACCTCACTGAGGGATGACCTTGTATTGTTTGTAAGAAAAGAACAAAACAAAGTCACACTTTGATTGAATCCTGAGAATCTATTCTACCCCAGGGGAATTCAGAGTAAAGCCATTCGGGTTTCCTTTAGCATACCAATCAGCAAGGGCAAAGGAGGACCAGCCTGGTATGAAGGAGACATCAGAAACATCTGTGTCCCTGGAATTCTAATAGCACTCAGAAGTCTGGGCTTTATACTATCATCTGAAGTGCTGTGCATAGAAGGACAATGCTTAAGAAATACCCTTTGATGATGATGAATATATATGGCACTTCAAAATAGCCTGCTTTGTGAAAAAACAATCTGCTACATTCCAAATTCTGAATATAGCTAACATTGAAATAAAACTGTCTGGATTAACTGTTGGAATAAGAGAGAGCTCATTTCATCTGCTTTTGTCTGGCTGGCAATAACTAACCACCCTTTAAAGTGCAGCTCAGCCATCACTTTGCTGTCATGGCAATGTTTTATATCTGTTTACATCCGATGCCCACCTAGAAAGGTAAATCAAGTAGGTGAAGGTGCCTACTTGATATACAGACAGTGCTGAGTTAATACTTGTGGAATTAGTGAGGAGATGTGCACAAATGGGCCTCAAACAGTAGGAGGTGGGGCCCACCGAAAGATGACCCATATAAAACAGGTGAAATAGTACAAGGAGACTGAAGGAGTTAGCCAGGGTATTTGGGTTTAGAGTTCAAGAAAAAAGGAAGGATATACTTCAGTTTATGCTTGTTTTAAAAATTCTTATAGTTCACAGTATTAGGCATGTGCATACTAGGCCAACAGTAATCATTACAAATTGGTCAGCATAATTGACATAGCACTGTGGGAGCTATGTGGGATTTGCTAAGAATAATGATGTAAGTTAAAAAGTAGTCTCCCTTGAGACCTTGACTTCACATGAAAAAATAAAAGCTATCATCTCAGAAGCAAATCTGACCAGTGTGAACCTAAGACTTTGCTTTCAGGATCCCTGTCATTCATGAAGCCATGTCATATTTTAGCATCACGAATCAGCTCCACACCTCTGCTTTCAACCTCTGTAGGTTGTTATGTAGCTTAAGGACCCAGCGATTAGAGGAGTGGTTTTATATTTCTAAAATGTGATTTACCTTTAATGAACTGAAAGAGGGTTGAGTGGAGGTGAGGAATGACCAAATCTGGAGGACTTTGTGCTAGCTTATGATCCTGACCATCCAGAGAAGACAGGTGCAAAGATGTCACAGAGGCATGAGAAGAAACCAACACTCCTCCCTCCACGCTTCCTTAGGATATTCTGTGCTCTTTCAGTTTACAAGGGCCTTCAAGTATCCCTGTAGACTTTACTCATGTCTTTCCTAAACTAGCATCAGAAGATCAAAGCTTCCCAGCCTGTCTTATGGAGATAAGGAAATATCATTTCGGAGCAAAGAGTTTCAAATATGCCCAAGAATCCATTTCACTTCTGTTTAACTGACTTTCCTCAAGAGAAAAAGAAAAATATGGTCATAAGAATATAAAGAATCAATAAATATAAGAGTAGAACCACATAGAATTGTAGGCATTTAAATGATAAACCTATGTTGAATTTGTATTAGAGAAACTATCATTCAGTGGGAGTCAGGTGGATTTGCTTCTAGTCCTATGACCCTGATAAAGTCATTCAAAATTGCTGGGTCTCAGTTTTCCCAACAACAGAGTAGGACCAGATACAGATGTAAAAATAAATTTTAAAATTTGTAGGAAACCCCCAAATACCTTATGACTTGAGAGAGACAAGACTGTGATCTGAGACATATAGCATGTTCTGCAACTGAGCTTCTTAGATTATGGCTTCACTCCCTTCCTCATTGTTCCTGTTCTGTAAATGACTAGGAAATCCAGAGATCGGACCTCTCCCTTCCAATCACTGATCTTTGTTATAGACTTACTGATTCCTTTATTGTCCTGTACCTAACTCAGACTAGACAGGGCTTTCAACAGAGACCCCATGTCAGTTACATCTTCAGTTGTGAAATGTTAAATATACCTTTCCAAAAAGAAAAGGACCACCCCCAGCTAATCAGATCATTGTGACAATGCATTAAGCCTTATATAGAAATGTGTCAAAATTTTCTAGGTTTTGTCTATATAAGTGATCTCAGAATTCTATACCTTGGAACCCGGTCTTGCATTCCTTGGAATCTTTGCTTCCTGCGCCCATTCTCAATGCTTGTGCTTGAATAAACTCTTTAAACTAGATTCTGACCCTTCTGATTATTTTAGGTTGACACAGAGTACCTGAGAGCCCTGTGGGTGGCCAGGCCTACATCTTCTTCCCCATGCTTTTTTAGCTATTTAATCTATTGAAGTTCTGATGGACAAAAACAAACAAAAAATGAGAAGACTGTAAAGGCCCTTGGTGACTCTATTGGTTTTAGAAAAATAAATAGTTTAAGAGTTATTGTTTTAAATATACACCTGTAACAAAACTAGAAAAAAAGTTAAAATCATTCATAATTGCTGATCTTCTCTTCCCATCTCCGTTTTTTAATACTCAGGAATGTACTGGCCAAAATATTTCCAAAAAATTCCTGCAAAACTCCAGGGGCACCATTTATAATAAGGACAACATCAGCAGTGTCTCCTGGAGCATGCCAGAGACCCTAAGGAGCCACTGAATGGGCCTCTGTGGGTATCTTACCTCTATTACTTACTAGCTATAAAACCTTGGGCAAGCTATTTAATAATCTCTCTGGTCCTGTTCCCTCTCTGTAAAATGGAGCTAATAAATTGTATGTCCAAAGGCTGCTATAAAAATTAAATTAGATAACATATGTACAGAGCCTGGTATAGGCAACATATCAATATCAATATTAGTTCTCTAAAATCACAAAACTATCGTATGTCATGGTAAAAGAAGCAGTTGTATCTAGGATTTGTGGCCTATACTATAAGAAGAGACCAAAAGACATCATGAAATTTGGAAAAGAGTTTATCTACTATAGATGCAAAAAGGTACCCAAAAGTTAAAGGTGTCAGAATGTAGTGACCTCAGAATCATGTAAATTTTAAGTGTGATAACTGGTAGAAAAGAAGACTAATGACTAATCAGCATACTAATTTATTAGGGTGTGTTGACACAACTGTTATCAAGGAGAAGCAACTGTTTAAATAAGACAGGCTGTATTCATTAAGGATATATGTGCTGCCAACAAATTACAACATGCTTAAATCAAAATTTTTTTTGACTTCCTTAGGAATCCAGGACTTGCCAATATTTAACTGCATTAAAATTTTGTATTTGATTCTTTAGTTAAGAAGAAATTAACTTACACAATAAAACTATAATTTAAGAATTGTGGATTCTCAAAATGATAGAGCTGAAAGACATTTTACATATCATCTAGCTTAACCTCCACATGTTACATCTCGGAAAACTGGGGTCTAAAGAAGATGAGAGACACCTACAACCACAATTCTGGCACTTAGTCTCATTAACTTATTCTTTCTTACTACTGGAGACCAAGCTTTAGCTTTATCTAATACACATACCAACAATTTGACATTGGAGACAGGTTCCCCTCTCAGTTCTGCATAATTTGGGGTTTATAAGGCGATGAAAGACATTGGAGGGACTGGGTGACTGGAATAACTGGAAGAAGCTGCAGAATGGGACTGTGTCATTCAGGAAGGTAAATAAAGAACATATTGGAAGCTGTTCATCTAGGATTTGGGTAGTGGCAATTAGGGTCTATTAAGGGATCAAGTATAGAATCATTCTCTATATCCAGGACATAGCACAGTGACTAGTATTTAATCCTTATTTGTAGTATGACTCAATGATGAACTGTAAGTGAATTAATGAATGAAAGGCCCTTTTCCGGGAGAAGAAAAGGGGGCTTTAGAAGCAACAGGGAACAGGGACTGCCTAGTACATCCCTTATGGGGGGAGGAAGAGAAGAGTAGCAAAGTATCCCTAACCTTAGCAGGAGGGAGGCAGCTCGTACTTCTTGCAAGGGCAGCGAGTCTGTGGTCCTTTTGCTTCCCCTCACATTTCTATTCTGAGGAAGTGCAGTAGTTTTCATGGCACTGGGCCTGTTTCTGGCCACTTTGCTCAGGATGGAACATGAAGAAGTGGAAAGCTCGAGGGAAGCCTTTTCCCAAGAGCAACAGAAGTTTCAAATTCATAATGTCAAAAAATCATAATGTTATTAGCAGGGACTCTGTACTTACAAGCTAACCATGCAGGCTATACGGACATTGGTGAGGAAAATGTTTCATAGCAGGAGCTGAAGATCAAGAAACAAATCTGATTCTAGGCTAGTCTAGCAAACCCCACCCAATGAAGAATGAGGGAAATGTAGGTCTCCTGGCCAACTTTCCTTTCACTGAAAATGTGGCCATCTGTGGTCCTAAGACTGGTATGCTTCAACCTTCTGCCAAGTCCGTTAAAGCTGGACTTCCAAAGCAGGAGTCATTTGAAGAATTGGTGGCACAAACATGGTAGAGAGCTATAACTCATTGTATTTGTTTGCTATTCTCTTTCTTTTAAACATTTGTTTAATATTTTTCATTTTTGTATCATAGGATTTGGCCACTTTGAAGGAAATATACACGACTCCTCACCTCTTATATTTTTCTGGGGTTAAATAAAGAAGCTATAATAAGAGTCTGCCTTAATACCTAAGAAAGACATTTCAAGGTTCTTATGATGTAAGCAATTTCCTGTTTAGAAGGAATGCCCAATACTTCAGTGAACAATACTGAAGAATTTGGACAGTGTCTTCTCCATACAACGACAAACAGACTAATGATAGAATGACTGTGTGTGTCAGTTGCTAGGACAGAATAATGAATTCTGCCCCATGTTCACATGAAAGATAAATATAGCCCAAGGAGAAGATGTGACGTCTTTAATGTGATCTTCATTTAACATTTAATTAAGGCAAAGTTGGTGCATTTTTTTTTAAAGTCTTCAAAACCAAAAAGAGGTCAGTGAAAAGACCAGTGATATAAACACTTTCACCAACTTACAGAGTTGGCAAGGCTTTTATATTTTTAGCACAGTTTCAAGTCTCTAAAAAGAAATGTCACCTAAAAGAAATGTGCTAAGCACCCTCTAAATGTTTCTCATTATGTTGCCAACACTGGTACTCACCCCCTTAACACTGACTTATAGCACTCATCCTAATTCAGCTGTGTATTCAAGAAATAAATGTGAGCTGCTATTAAAAGAAAAAGATGGCATCTGTTGAAATTTTTATATTAATATTTGTAAAAACATCTTGAGAAATAATAAGAAAAGGCAAATCAGAACATAGTATTCTGCAATTACATAAAAGAGTAGTAAAGAAACCAAACTGAAAGTTTTCTTTAATATAGGGATAGGTTTGTTTTCATAGTACAAATAATATTAGCTAAGTGGCTAATTCTTCTAAAAAGATCAGCTTTTGTATAAGAATGAAAACACAACACGGTGTCTAGATTTAGCATAAATTAAACTTCCCAGAATAATTCTCATGCTGTCTAGCTCTGACCATTTTTATTTTGCTCTTGTTTTTTCTTTAATTATGCTGCTGAACTCCTAATTTTTTAGGTAAAAGTGAACCTAAGGAAAGAGGATGACTAAAGTCACATAAATATCCACTCACCTCCCATTATTTTGGATTGGCAGTTAATAAACTCCGGCTTCCTGTCTGTGAGGTACCTCTGGCAGGTATGGTGGAGAATTTGGAAGAAGGTGCATTTTTCTGAGGCTGTGCTGGCTACCCACTGGTCAAAAGCATTTTCAAACAACAAATCAAATTCTGCAGAATCCTGGAAAAGACAGTGAAATAACTACTGATCTCAATTTATAAAAACTGCTGCTTCCTCTGTCAAAAGATTCCGAGAGGTTAAAACAAAGACTTTGGTCCCAATCAGGAGGCTTGTCTTTATTAGCATCCAAGTGCATAGGGAGTCCACAATTCTCTGTTTATTGGGCAACCATATCTTACAGTATTTACAGATGTCCCTAGGAAGCTAGTATCACAGAAGTTGAGACAGCCTAACTATATTGACTTGTGTTAGAATTCAGACCACGTATTACCTTCCCAAATATCTGGAAAAAGGATTCCTTCAGGTTCTCAGCAACGACCTACTTTAATCTTGCTCCTAAACTTTGGTACAAAAAGAGTCCCTCTTACTATTTTAGTATATAGCAACAATTTATATTTTATTATTCTTCATGATAGGGTTTTTGCTTGGGGTGTGTGTGTGAGTAAAGGGAATGCTCACACACACACCAAATAAACTTTGAATAGATAACTGTACTATAAAATGTTTCTCTGATTAAATCCAATGGAATCCTAAAGCATAATTTTTAAAGATATTCATTTATTTGGTTTTTGGTAAATAAACCTTGTCATCGGTGGCTTTAGGAGATGGATGAAGCTTTGATGAATGTGGTTTCTTCATACTGATAACCATGGTATGATTATCTTCACTCTGCCTTAAGTACTTTGTGATCAACATTACTGGAGATAAAATTTCTTCAATATGTATTCCCTTAGGTTCCTCCATTAACATGAAAAGACTTATGATTTCCCATAAGAAGAGAACAGGCATCAGAAAGGTTTAGTCACGCAACTAAACTAGATAAATAGCCTTGTTAAGAATGATTCAAGCAACCACCACCACTACCAAGGTCAATCAGAGTCATCTTGTGAAGGGAATGCCTTTGCTCAGCATTGGACAATGCTAACTCACCCGATTAGGATCGATACCATTAACCTGGCGAAGCTGCTCAAGCATCCACTGTGATCTCCGAACAAACGACGTGGAACCTTCAAACTGTTTGACCTTCGTGATGGATGCCTGCGTGGGTTTCTTGTTTGTTACTGCCAAGAAAAGATCACTTAGATTAGTGTATCTGCAGGTTGGTGGGGTTTTTTTCTCATTCAGTGTTGTTTCTATAGGACATTTATGGTGCATATGCACAATATGAGAGGGAGAGAGGGAATATTGAATGAATATGTGTGCCTTTGCTGAGGGGTGAACGTAAAAGGAATAAGTTATAATCTCTACTCTCAAGTCTTTTACAATATAATTGTAAGGGCTGCTTCATTTATTCTTCATCCATTCAAATCGAAAATGACTTAAATGAATAACATTAAGCACCTTTAATGGAGGCTACAAGTGCACAATTATAACTTGCAGGAAAAAAAGCATATAGGGCTGACAGATATCAGGTAAGGTTCATTAGGAATGTCGAATTTTAAAGAAAATGAAGGTTACTGGCTCCCCTAGAGAATTGCAATGCATATTTCTAGCTTTATATTTCAATGTAAATATCTCAAGCCTCAGTGATAAGGAATAACACTTCACTCAAAAAAAAAAAAAAGAAAGAAAGAAAGAAAGAAAAAGAACTATTTGGCTTTGTGATATTGTCCAGTTTGTATCTGATTATGATTGCATCTGGCATTCTGTGAACAACACCCACATGAGTTCCTGAGGTCACCACACCTGCAGGATTGGAACAATTCCTCCTCCCAGCCTTAGTGAGTTCTTCCCCCGACACTGTCTGTGTTGAAGACAGACAGTGTCACTTTTCAAACTGCTGTCAAGCATCAGGGACCTGGAGAGAGGCACCTAGGATACTTCTAAGTCAGCCTACTTTGTGACTTAGAGACTCAAGGGTGGGAGGTAATTAAGGGTCTTCAAAGGACTTTCCTAAAAGCTACTTTAGAGCCCTGGTTGTAGGAATTAGTAAGATTATAGAGAAATGATGCTGGCCAGGCTTGGTGGCTCAGTTTGTAATCCCAACACTTTGGAAGGCAGAGGCGAGTGGATTGCCTGAGACCATGGGTTCGAGACCAGCCCAGGCAACTTGGCGAGACCTCGTCTCTGCAATAAAATAAAAAATAGCCGGGTGTGGTAGCATGCGTCTGTAGTTCCAGCTACTCGGAAGGCCGAGAAGGAAGGATGACTGGGGAGCCCAGAATGTCAACACTGGGGTGGCCATGAGCATGCATGCCACTGCACTCCAGCCTGGGCAAAGAAATGAGACTCCAACTAAAAAAAAAAATTCCTTTAAATATTAAAATCATGTTTGTCTTCATTGGATATCATCATCATAAGAAAAAAAGGAAGAAATGATGCTAAAAAGAAACTAGTGAAAGTGGAAATCACCACTGGCTATAATGAAGTCGATCCTAATCATTGACTTGCTGAAGACTCCACATCCATGGTACATTCTTTCTTTGTTTCAAATAACCCCCTATATCCAACACTTTCCAATAACTATGCAGATGTTCAACGGATGGCGAAAATAATTCTTGAGGGATGAAGGCCAGAAAGCACTTGCTCCAATCAAAGTTGGTGATGAGAAGACTCTACGGTTCATGGGTTCTATAGCCCACTGCAGTTTCAGTGTCTGAGGTTATTAAAGTAGAACAGAGATTAAAAGAGGAGAATAAAAACGGCCACTCTGCCTTTAGATCTAGTGAGCACCCTACTTTCCCATCGCTGAATGCTGTCTTTAGGTCTCAGCATTATCTTTTCCCTTTGCTTTTAACCAGAATTTAGCAGGTATTTTTTAATTTCAAATAATGCTTTGTTTTATTACCCAGTATTTCAGTTATATTTGGTGAAAAACTTCTGAACATTACCCACCAATTACATTTACTTTCATGGTTAAAATTATCATCTCCTTAACACCCCCATTCAGAGGAAATTTTATAGTCTTCTATTCACAAATGGTCTCTCTTAATAGGCTCCAAGCATGATAAAGGAATAACCATTCCCCTAACTGAATTCATGTCATATTACAGGTCTGCCCAGGTCTCTGTCCATCCATTTAATTTGATTCATTTATTTAGTGTCTCCTATGATACAAATGGTAGAACTAATATATGCAGGTCCTAACATGTGCTTAAAAGATTAAAGAATACTTTTCAATAACAGGAAAACATGGGTTCCTGTATTAGACACACACCCCTAAACACACAAAGAGAATTTCCTCCTCTGTTTATGTAAATCATACAACATTTAAGTATCCCGGGAAACAAGAAGATTTTCCTTCTACCTTTAGTTAAAGTTGTTATGGACTCCTATTTTTACTTCTGGTTCATTTGTTTCTAAATAGTTTATAGCATTTTAAAAACTCAAACACAATACAAGATTACTGTATGTGACCAGCAAGTTTAGGATTTACATTTTAGGAAGGCACATTCCATTGGAAGTTTGTCACTGAAATGAGGCAGGCAGGCACCCCACCCACAATGACAAATGTCCCCACGGAATTCCTCAAGAGCGATCTTGTAGTCATTTTTAGTGGAGGCAGTTGCAACTCTATCCATTTCTGCCTCCTCCCCTACCCCTTAGTTTATTCCTTGCCTAGTCCTTGGAGTCTGGCTAGTTTCCTGGGCACTGAGCCTGGCTTGCTTTAATTTTTGTTTATTGTTATTATCTCCAACATCCTAGTTTCTATTTTGAAACAGGTGCCTTAACATTATATTATTATATACACATTGTATAGAGTTAAATAAAGACTTTACTCTTCTGAAATCAAAACACTTGCACAAACACACCATTGCCAGAATTTCTGAGTACCATTCTTGAATAAACCATGCTTAGTCTCTTCCTTGTTTTGATGTTTTTGAGGCCAGTAGCTGATAAAAAAATAAGTCAGTTATTCAAAATTCCAGATGTCTAGTGAAAAACTGATTTACCTTCTCCTTCCAAAGGAAAGCTAATTGATAGCAAAGCTAGTTGGTAAAGGCCAGATAACCAGGGCTTTTGTGTTATGCCTTCAATATTCATGAGGAAAAGACAAATATAGAGGCATTTAAGGGGGTAGGTGGGCATGACTTCCAAGTAACATTGCAGACCACCTAGAATTAGCCTATCCCTCTGCTTCCTGCACCAGTATCAGAGGCAAGCAGAAGTGCGGGGGCAACGAAATGCAAGACATTTTGCTATCAGCTCTGAACAAGGAATGTAGTTTTTATGGCTTCATGCCTCCA
Organism: Tarsius wallacei; assembly: GCA_963574415.1. Classification (NCBI taxonomy): domain Eukaryota; kingdom Metazoa; phylum Chordata; class Mammalia; order Primates; family Tarsiidae; genus Tarsius; species Tarsius wallacei. The sequence goes on along the minus strand of CAUYQG010281241.1, from coordinate 10,083 downwards.
CGTTTGCCTTCATGTAGACTTACATGATACTACATCTCAGTTTTGATTAAGAAGCAGTGATATGAACTATTATGTTCATAATATCATTACCATCATTACTCAAGTGTTGTAACATCTCCATCTCCTGAACTAAAGGTCTAAAGAGTTCTTTTTAAAAATGGCCCCTACACAAAACATTTTATAAAAGTCAAATCAGATTCCTGGCTGCTATAATCACAGAGTGGAGACTACTGGCTTTACTTGTACCCAATTAGAAAATTCTATTTAATAAAAACCTAAGCCTGCCAATAAAAAAGTACCACCTAGTCAGATCAAATCTGATCTAGCAACAAATCAGGAAGGTAGAAATGGTGGAAGAGGGAACAAAGACTGATAAAGAAAGAAAGAAACACAAGTTACTTGCATGTTATGCAAAATGAGAGAAGAGCTCACATTGTCAGTGTAGAACCTGATTCCCCATTTCAAGATCTAGTGGTTGAGAGGCCACTTTTTCCAAAAAGCCACACTCTTTCACCTATAATCTCATTAATCATAGCATTATCTCTCAACTATTCCAAGAGGGAAAATCAGTTTTGCCTAAGATACAAATTATCTATCTCAGCCTTAAAATATTATTTTAAAGGAAACAAATAGCATATAAACAAAATGACTACTCATCACCCCTACATCCTCTCATATCTCATATTTCATAGATATTTTTGTAGATTTGCTATACACATCGAACTTACATAGAATCATCTTATAACTGTATGTGGCCATTTCTCTCTCTCTAAAAAAAAGGGGCAACTCTCTTGGGTCCCTTACCACTGTGGGAGCTTTTCTGTCCTCTCAATAAATCCTGCCCCCACCCCTCAAAAAAAAGCAAAAGTGCTAAAGGAGAACAAATCATATCCTTATTACAGTTTGATGCTGAGGTTAGGAGGTTGAAATGTGGAATTTTCCATACCTATACACCTAGGGTACCTTAAAATGTCATCATGTGCAGTCTCATCATGACTTTACAGTTAACTGGAAGTCAGTTGTGGTATGCCTCAGCTCTCTGCTCTACTGGAGCCTAACGGTCAGATGATTTGATTTCAACAAGAGTGTTGTTGATGAGAAATAAACAATTTGGAGCTCCCCCCCATCCAAAAAAAAGCAGTGTTCACATAGAATCTTATTAAGGTCACTCTCTGGCTGTCTTCAGAGGTAACTGACAAAGGGAAAAAAATAATCCTCAAAATGTGGGTTCAGGAAGTGAAGGCAAGATTGAGTGTGTCTTCTGGGTACTGCTGTGGTGAGGGAATAGGCTAAGGGGCCAAGATGAGAAAGGTTTATTTGGAGCTAGTTTCCTTACTGCTCTCCCAAAACTAATGTATAATAATTCTAAGTGGATTTCACAGTATCCATGAGCAACAAATATTGGGTCTGAGTCGGCATCAGCAATTTTATCAGGTAAGACTGCTGAATGTTTACAAAGCCTAAAAGCAAAAATATCTAGACCGTTACCTCAAATTCTTTTAGAGGGAAACATCCACTCTCCTACAGTTAGTGGGAAATGGAGCGTGGTGCTCTCCACACAGAACTGATCTTTTGCTTCTCTATTTCTCAGTGTGTCATAATTTAGGGACATAATAAATGTTTAGACTCCACAGTCTACATAACCCATAGTTCTAAAACCAGATCAAGTCACAAGATGGTCAAGTTTGTCTCTGAGGCCTTACCCTTCTCCTTCCTTCTGTTTCTCCTTTCCCATGATGAGTATTGTGGCTCTCTGATCTGATTCCTGACAGGACTCAAAGGGAGGAGCCTGATCCTATTCTTAATCTGCATGTTTTAAAGAAGTTTCTCTCTCCCATCCCCAAAGGAACATGAACAACAAAAATGGTGGCACTTCAGCCATGAGCACCAAGCTAGTGGGGAAGAATGTAGGTGCCCTTAAATAGTCAGTCCCTGCCCCATTAACCATAAAGGGGAAGGAAGCAGTAAATCAGTACAGTGCATAAGGCTTTGAGGAAGCAGACTCTCTCAGTGTACTAGGGAATAATCACAAAGAAATAAATTTTCCACACAAAAGATTCCTTATGTGGTATTACTAATTCCCTAGTATCCTTTCAAACTGGAAGAGGAGGGGGTCGGGGGGATGATAGTGGAAAGTCTAGGAAATTTCTCCAGAGGGTCACCAAAAATGAAACTATTTATATGAAAACATCTTCCTTTGTAAATAAATTTGGACAAGTCCTTCAGTAGGAGAAGAATAAAAAACATCTTCCATCAAACATTCTATAGGAAGGATGCATCTAATATGAAGGCACAGCACCATGTCCACAGTAGTTAACAACTGCACATTTATAGAGCAAGTAACTATACCAACCCCACAGGAGGTATTAGCTAGTATTAACATTTTCAAGTTACCAATAAGGAAGAAGCATTAATTTTGGAATGAACAACTTCAATGTCACAGGTCCACTTGAGATCTAGTTGGTACTTTTAAAATGTAGTCCCTTTCAATGTCAATCTTCTTTATTCTGTTCATCATTTTACTTTTAAACTGTAAAAATATGCAGATTTTTATTTTGAAAGTAAATGGCAGGCTCAGATACACCACAAGTATTTCTAGACTATTAAATTTTGAACTTTGAAATCAGAAACTTTAATCCACAGAAGGCTTGAGTTCCTCACTGCCATCAGACTAGGGCCAAGATGTCTCTTCTATCATAAATTGATGCACAGTGTTTACCGATGAACACATGCTTACATGAGTAAGTGAATAAATGAATGGCACCTCAACAAATGGAAGTTCAAATCCTGTGCCCACTAGAAACCATTCAACATTTCAAAACCATTCAACAGTTCAAATCTTGTGCCCACTTGAAACCATGAACAAACCAAAAACTTATTTCAGCTTCAATTGTCCAGTTTCAAAATCAAGTCACAGTCTTAAGGGATTCAAGCATTTCCTTAATAAAAAAGAACGGTATCCTGAGAACTACAAGTAAGAGAGGATAAAACGGTAACAATGGCCGGGTGTGGTGGTTGATGTCTATACACCCAGCACTTTAGGAGGCTGAAGCAGGAGGATTGCTTGAGGCCAGGAGCTGGAAACCAGCCTGGGCAACATAGTGAGATCCTGGTTGCTACAAAAAAAAAAGGAAAAAAATTTAGCCAGGCATGGTACCATGCACCTGTAGTCCCTGCTACTCTGGAGACTGTGGCAGGAGGACCACTTAAGCCCAGCAGTTCAAGGCTGCAGTGAGCTATTATCACATCACTGCAAACCACCAGTCTTGGCAACAGAGTGAGACCCTATCTCTAAAAGTAAATAAATAAATAAGAAAATAACCAATAAGTTGTAGAAATATCAGGAGACTAAAAGGAGAGGAATTTGGGGGTTGAAACCTTTTATAACTATCTCTTTTCCTGTGATCCTTATTCTAGCAGTATCTCTCTTAAGAAATTCTGTTTGTTTTAGCTGCCCTAATAATATGATTTCAGGCTTGAGATTCAGCAATCCAAGGTTTCCCATTGTGTTTGACTTTTTAATTTCCTTGGACTTTTCCCCAAAGACCTGCATTTTTGCACACATTTTGGATAAAAGGGAAACATATGATAAATTATAAAACCATCATAATATTAGTTATTGCAACTTTATATTTTATATGGAAAGAGTATAAACATATCTGACTCATATAACTGTGAAACAAACACATAAACAGACCCAAGCTGAGAAAGTAAATGCCCAGAGTTGTGACAATTGTGATGGCTTCTGAGATTAAACTCAATACCATCTATTGCATTACACAATGAAGATAATAGAAGGGGTTAACTGCAGTCATAAAGGCTTATTCTGTTCTTACTTCCTCAATTCTGGAAACAGATGTAAACATTTTTGATCTATTCTTAGGTGAGATTTACAAACAGAATATCAAAAAACAAAGACATCAAAGAAGCAGCTACCTGGCTTAAAAATGTATTAAATTTCTCTACAAGAAGCTCAAAGGTTAAAAATAAAAACTTGAATAAGAGATTCCTTTAATGTTATGCTTTCACTTAACATAATCTGTTATATACTGAAAAGTGTAGGCCAAGCAGCTACTCTCTTCAGGAACATGACATACTTGGTAGAAATTCAATACACATTTTTCTTAGGAGAGCTGCTAAAAAGCATTCTTAGAACTCAAATACCCTACAATCTGAGAAGAGATGGAAGCATTTCTTCGGCCTCTACTTCCTATTCCTCTGCAGCTGTGGAAGAGGGTCTCTCAGTCACCACAGAGTGAGGGAAGTCTGCTACTTTGATACTGGACAGCATGTTCCCACTGCTGAGCATACTCCTTCAAAACATACCTTAAGTCTAAAAGAACCATGGAAGAATGTTATGGATATGGATCTTTTTCAATGTGAGAAGACTATTCTTCCCACCCCCCAAAAGGAGACTACAATTTGAAAGAGGCAGAATAATGAACAGATAATTTTTTAATGGATGAGGTATTAAACATATATCACTAGGTTTTTAGAAAAATCAAAGCTGTTATTACCCAGCAAGCACAGGCTGTCAAATATAATTACCACTATCAGTCAAGCAAAGGCAGATTTATCCACTCTCTCTGCTCCCCTCATGACCACCACCACTTCCTCAGTACTTTTAATTTTAAATAGGAGATACATCACCAATATTCTAAAAAAAAAAAGAAAAAAAAGTGAATGAGATCACTAAGAACCTGCCACTTTATCTCTTTACTGTGGTAGACTGGGGAGTAAAATCCAGCAACATGTTCTAGTTAAAACCAAGGTCAACTACATTAGTAAAAATTATCCACAGTTAAAATTAGCTGAATTTATTTTGGTAAACTCTAGGCAGTATCCACTAAAGCTATATATATACTTTATGACCCAATATTTCCAATCCTGTGGCTATATCCAACTCAGGTGAGTGCTATCCTGAAGCAACCAAAAGTGGACAAAATACATGAAACAATGTTTTTCAAGGCCCTGCATATCAGGCAATGAAGGATGGTGAGCCTTGAGAGATGGGAAATGAATAAGATGAGCCCTATGGCTACACTATGTTTACTGCTTTGACAGAATTTCCAGCCTGTGGGTGAGAGAGGAGGCACCCGGGCAGACATTGGCAGATTCCCTGAGTTGAAGACAGAGAGCTGAAAGCCCATGGAGACCAGTTTATTGAAATCCTCAAGACAGAATACTGAAAAGGAAAGAACTACACAGAAAGAAAACTCCAGAGATCCACAGAAACTTGGCCATGAGAATTCAGCTAAGTATTCACCACATGTATGTTGAAGAAAGAATCAATCAAAGTGAATAGAAGATACAGCACTCCATGTTCACATAAGACGAGGAATAGTGCCTGTTTCCATTATCCCCACTGAATAAATTTCAAGATTCATGGGTCACTGGGTAGAACACATAAAGGGATCATTATTCTAGATAGTTCCATCAGGGTAATTTTTGGATGAGATTAACATCTAAATATGTTGACTTTGAGTAGAGCAGACTGCCCTCCTTAATGTGGGTGGGCCTCATTCAATCAGTTGAAGGCCTGAATACAACAACAATCTGACCAGAAGGAATTCTGCCAGCAGAAGGCCTTCATACCAGTACTACAATGCTGGCTGTTTTTTGGGCCTCCAGCTTGCAAATCTACCCTGCAGATTTTGGACTTCCCAGTCTCCATGATCATGTGAGTCAATTTCTTAAAATCTTCCTCTCCCACCCCCCACCCCACACACCCTATTGCTTCTGTTTTTGGAGAACCACAACTAATGTAATAGTTAATAATCCAACAAAGAAAACAATCTCATTTACAACAGTATCAAAAATAATAAAGTACTAAGGAAAATATTTAACCAAAGAAGAGTAAGACTTGTATACTGAAAACTACAAAAGATTGTTGAAAGAAGTTAAAGACTTAAGCAAATGTATAAACACCACATGTTCATTCAAAGATTGAAAGGTTTAATACACATCTCATCAACAAGGGTACATGCATAATGACCATTTGTATACCTAACCCTGAATTGTATTCCACATCTTTAAAATAAAAAAAAATTAATAAAAAAAAGAAAGGTTTCATATTGTTAAGATGGCAATAATCTCCAAATTAATTTGTAGATTCAAGTGGAGAGACATACCATGGTAATGGATTAGAAGGCTCAATGTTATTAAGCTGTCAATTCTCCCAAATTTGATAAACAGATTAATATCTTAATCAAAATTCTACCTTTTTGTAGATATGACACACTATAAAAATTCATATGAAAATTCAAAAGGCTAGAAGAGAAAAGAAAAAAAAAACTTTGTAAAAATTCCCGAAGTTGGAAGACTTACACTATCTGATTATAAGACTTATCATAAAACTAAATGCTATGTGGTTTGAATGTGTACCTTACAAAATTCATGTTAAAACTTTGTCCACAATGCAACAGTCTTAAGAGAAGGAGGCTTTAAAAAAGATATTAGGTCATGAGAGTTCCACCCTCATAGACGAGTTTAGTATCTTTTAAAAGGACTTGGAGGAACAGCTAAGTCCTTTTGCCCTTCTTCCATATGAGGACACAACATTTACTCTCTCCAAAAGGTGCTGCAATGAGGCATCATCTTTGGAAACACAGACTGGGTTCTCACTACCCAATGAACCTGCCAATGCTTGATCTTAATCGGTTCCTCCAGAACTGTGAGAAATAAATTGCTATTGTTTGTAAATTACCTAGTCTCAGGTATTTTGTCAGAGTAGCACAAATGTACTAAAACTAAACTAGACCCGCCTGGGCAACTTGGCGAGACCTCATCTCTACAATAAATCAAAAAGTAACCAGGCGTGGTAGCGCGCGCCTGTAGTTCCAGCTACTTGGAAGGCTGAGGCGGAAGGATTGCCGGAGCCCAGCAGGTCGAGGCTGCGGTGGCCGGGAGCCGCCACTGCACTCCAGTCTGGGCGATGGAGTGAGACTCCAACTCAAAACAAAACAAAACAAAACTAAACTAAACTAAACTAATTAGGACAATGGAATGTTGGAATCAAGACAGACACATAGTTCAATGGAACAAAATAGAGAGTCCAGGAAAAGACCTGCACATACAAGGAAAACTAGTTTTCAACAAAAATGCAAGGGCGATGCCATGAAGGAAAGTCTTTTCAACAAATGGTACTAGAACAACTGAATACCCATGTGCAAAAAAAATGTAACTTCAGTTTGTAATTTGTACCATATACAAAAAAACAAGTAAAAATAGATGACTGGTCTAAATGTAAAGTCCTAAAACTATAAAACTTTCAGAAGAAAACAAAGAAGAAGATTATTGTGACCTTGGTCTAAGGTAAAGACTTATATGGTACTAAAAGCATAATTCGTGAAAGAAAAAAATTAATACCAAAAACTTCTGTTCTTTAAGAGAATGAAAAGATAAGCTACAAACTGAAGAAAATATTTGCAAATCATTTATCTGATAAAGGACTTGTATCAAAAGTATACATTTTAAAACTTTCAAATTGCAACAAAATATCCAAAAAAATTAGCAAAAGAATGGAACAAATATTTACTAAAGAAGATGTGTATGGCAAATAAGTACATGAAAAGATGCTCAACATCATTAATCATTGGGGAAATGCAAATTAAAACCGAAATAAGATAACATTACATACCTATTACTAAAACCAAATTAAAAAGACTGGCCATACCAAGTCTTAGCTTGCATAAATATTCAGAGCAGATTTATTTGTAATAGCCAGAAACTGGAAACAACCCAAACATCCACCAGCAGAACAGAAAAACTGTGGTATATATCTATGATACCAAGTCAGAGACAAAAGCAAGTGCAGATCATGGAGACCTTGGTGTGTATAAAGCTTTTTAAACATGAAGGAGTGTAATGGAATCTAATTTATGTTTTTAAAAAAATATTGTCCTCCACAGGTGTGGTGGCTCATGCCTATAATCCCAGCATTCTGGGAGGCGGAGGGGTTCAAGACTGGTCTGAGAAACTTGGTGAGACCTCATCTCTACAATGAATCAAAGAATTAGTCAGGCATAGTGGCACATGCCTGCAGTTCCAGCTACTTGAAAGGCTGAAGTGGAAGGATCACCTGAGCCCAGCAGGTAGAGGCTGCAGTAGTCACGAGCATGCCATTGCACTCCAGTGTGTGTGTGTGTGTGTGTGTGTGTGTGTGTGTGTGTGTGTGTGTGTGTGTATTCCAATTACTGCAGAGCAAATAGGTCATGGTAGGAGTGTGCATGAAAACAAGAATCACCTTTGGAACTTCTGCAATAGTCCAGGAGAGAGGTGCTGACAGTGGCTTAGAACAGGTGGCAGTAGTGAGACAGAAAAGGGGATACTCTAATCCACTGATTAACCCTCCAGACAGAAATCCTCAAGGTCAGTCACCAAGTCCTGGTCATCTTCATACTATGCCTAACGAATTGGAGGCCATTGTTTATTTAATGTCACATTTTGTCTATGTCAGAATAAAGATCACTCTCTGCTTTGTATTTTTATATCTGTATGCTGTCTCATTTACCAAATTATAAATATCCTGAAAATACAAATGTTGCCTATGTGTTCTTCAAAATTTCTGGTAGGGTGTCCTACTTAGTTTTAACTCAAATATGCATCGCATGACATACCTACATTCCCATCTAAACTAACCAAATATTTATTTGCTGTATGTGCTGATGACTATGGTTAGCCATATCTCACCCACTCTACCCTCTTTTTGGGGCCATTTCTCTGTTTTTCTTTTTTAAAGTCTAGGGTTAGTTAGGGTGATATGGGGAAAAAAAGAATAAGCAGGTACACCTCACTATCAAATTCTGCTGTATAGTAAAGAGCTGCTTCTCTCACAAAGGAAGCCAGCATCTCCGTGACTTCTGTGCAAATTTCAAGGAGGAACACATTGTTATTCACATCATTAGTATTTATGTAGCAGCCTAAGAATCATTTCTAAAATAGACGATGCCACTTGTATTAAATGATTTCTTCCTGAAAACAATCCCTGGGGGTCTTTCCATAGCACAGTCTTGATGAAGATTCAGAACAAAAGAAATAAAACACCTGACCCTATGATGCTGGGTAACTGGTGATAGGCTCAACTTCCTCTATTCAATTCCCCACTGACAATTTCCACAAAAATTGCAACATAATTAGAGGACAAACTGTCTTAAGGAGATGAAACACAACTATTAATACTTTAGTTCTTCTCAAAACTCAACTGGTCATAATGTCTGCACACTTCCGTTTGCTTATCCCATGGTATCTTTCTCCTTCCTCAGACATACAGCCTAGGCTAGGGATTATTCTGATAAAGCCACTATGAAATAGAGAACAGTCACTGTACTAAGCCATTACTCCATGAAAATGGGAGAAGCTGCTTCTCTCAGGAAGCATTAAAAGTAGTCACTAGGCCGGGCTTGGTGACTCAGCCTGTAATCCCAGTGCTTTGGGAGGCCGAGGTGAGTGGATTGCCTGAGCCCATGGGTTCGAGACCTGCCTGGGCAACTTGGCGAGACCTCATCTCTACAATAAATCAAAAATTAGCTGGGCATGGTAGCACATGCCTGTAGTTCCAGCTACTCAGAAGGCTGAGGCGGAAGGATCACCGGAGCCCAGCAGGTCGAGGCTGCAGTGGCTGGGAGCGGCCACTGCACTCCAGTCTGGGTGACAGAGTGAGACTCCAATTCACACACACACAAAAAAGTAGTCACTAAACTTTACTCCATAAGCCTCAGGAATATAGCTAAGTGGCTGTGTAACTTTTTGGTGTTTATAATATGGAGCGCAGTTCCTCAGTTTTACTCTATGTCACTATGTGTCTTTCACTGTGGAGGTAAAGGCACTATATTCAAAATATGAATAGCAAGGAAATGGAGGTCTTTCTGTCATCACACAACCTGCCCAGGTTGAAACAAGAAGAAATTGAGACCCCAAGTAGACAAATAACAACCCAGGAAGTTGATTGTCATAAGAAAACTACCTACAAAAAAAAAAAAAAGAAAAAGAAAAAGAAAAAAAAGAAAGTTTAATGAAAACCGGATTTGTGTATCACATCATATAGTTCAGAAATTATTTTTTCTCAATTATCTATGTTTAAGC